>CAUYRH010097431.1:0-21119 GCA_963574655.1 Perodicticus potto
TATATACCTATTCCAATTATCTGTTTCTTCTTTTTTATTTTTTTGGTAGAGACAGAGTCTCACTTTATCGCCCTCTGTACAGTGCCGTGGCATCACACAGCTCACAGCAATCTCCAACTCCTGGGCTTAGGTGATTCTCTTGCCTCAGCCTCCCGAGTAGCTGGGACTATAGGCGCCTGCCACAACGCCCGGCTATTTTTCTGTTTTGCAGTTTGGCCGAGGCTGGGTTTGAACATGATACCTTCGGTATATGGGACCGGCGCCCTACTTGATGAGCCACAGGTGCCGCCCTATCTGTTTCTTCTTGTATGCATTTTTTGCAGATCCATTTCATCTAGGTTATCAAATTTATGGGAATAACAATTTTCAAAATATTCTATTATCAATAACAATTTTCAAAATATTCTATTATCCTTTTAATGTCCATGAGATCTGTAGCGACACCTCTTTTTTCATTGCTGGTATTAATAGTTTGTCTCTCTCTGTCTTTTTTGTTAGTGAGATTGAGATGCCTATCATTTTATTGATCTTTTCAAAGAACCAGGTTTTGGTTTGGTTGATTTTCACTATTAATTTCCTGTTTTGAATTTTGTTGACTTCTTCTCTAATTTTAGTTATTTATTTTTTTCTGCTTTCTTTGCATTTAATTTGTTTTTCTTTTTCTAGTTGCATAAGACGGAAGCTTGGATGATTGATGGATGACCTCTCCCCATGGCTGTCTTGGCCACAGTGTCCCTTTGGCTCACAATACCTCTCCACGTGGTCGTCTCCAACCTTCCTCTGAATCCAAGGCCTCCTTCCCTTCCTTGTTCTGATCTCAGGACTTTGATTATTTCTTTAAAGACAGCTTTGCTGAGGGGTGACTGCCACACAGTACACAACTACGTTGAACTCAGATGGAACAACTGACAGTTTCCGTGGTGTGACTTTCACATGCACTACAAGGCCACTACTGTGATGAGGGTTGTAAATGGACCTTCCTCCCAACCTTACCTGCTGCTACCCAGACACCTCCAGGAGCATAGATCTGCTTCTGTCACTAAAGATTAGATGCATTTTATGCAATTTCATGTCAATACAACCATACAGTATGTACTTGGGGTTTTTTGTTCTGTTCTGATCTGACTTCTTTCACACAGCATAACTGCTTGAAGAGTCACCCCTGTGTTGGGATATCAATAGTTTTTTCCACTGAGCCATATTCCATTGTGTTTATCTGTTCTTCTGTAGAGAGGCATTTGAGTGTTCTGGGTTTGGGGCACTGTCCTAATGTATAGAAAGATAAAAGCATGGGTCTTATCACCTAGTGTTCCCCTGTGACAGAGGCTGTCTTGATACCATCCCTTTTCTATCCTTCTGTAGCTGGCTCCGGCCACTTCTACTGTTAGCCCCATGTTTGCCATGAAGCTGAGCTATCCTCTGTCGCCCTCCCTGCAGCCAATTGAGGCCTTTCTACAGTAGTGTGTATTTCCCACTTAACCACTGGATCCATATCTCATAGCTCATGATGTTGAGGAGGGCTCTGCTAGTGCCTTGAGTGACTAAACCAAGCGGAGGTCAGCAGGGCAGGGATGACTCATGGTTCAACATTAGCAGACTGGGACCTGGGGTGGGGGTGCTGTGGGGCAGCATTTCCTCGTGAGCCCAGAGAGGGAGGGTCTGTACAGGTCCAGAGGAGCCCAGGTGGGAAGGAGCCTGGCAGAGGCTGCCTCTGTATGTAATGCTGTATCTTCCAGGTGCAGTGGCCCGATGGCCAGGCCTCCTGTGATGCCTTCTGGGGAGCCAGGATGCTCCTTGAGTTGTCAAGGAGGCATCTGGGCTGAGCTGTCCCCTGGGAGTCAGACTAGGACCCAGGAGAAGCAGGTGTGGATTGTCTGGCTTTCAACACAGAGCTTTATCCTGAATAAACCACAGAGGTCTCCATAGCCCCCAAAGGGTTCTGCTGAGAAGCACTGAGAGATTCCAAGCCCCCTGCTGCATTTGTAGAGTTTTTTTGGCAGCTCCTTATGATGGAGGAGGCATTTGAGAAGTGTTCATGAGACTGAAGCCAGAGGTGGGTCTGTCCACTCTGGCAGTGATGAATGAGAGTCCAGCTCCTTGGGCAAGCTGTGTTCAGCAAAGGCTTTTCTACAGAGAGCAAAATGTTCCATTGCTGGCTGTCTTCACACCTGCCCATGCCCAAGGCCAGACTTCTCAACCTGGTTACCTTTGCGGGCAAGGTGTGGGAAGTGTCCTGAGTCTGGGTCTGTCCTTTGAGTAATAGGAGGCAGGAGAACAGGGTGGATTTTCACCCAGGTTTATAATTCACTGTGTTTGTGAAACAATTGTATTCAATTTAAGTTTAAAGTTTGAACTACTGATTTCTGAATCCAGGTGCTGTGGCCTCTTCCGGGTACGTTGCTCACTACTGGGTGTCCCAGACAGATCACATCAAGGCCTGAATCCTGGGGGCACCTGTGGCTCAAGGAGTAGGGTGCTGGCCCCATATGCCAGAGGTGGTGGGTTCAAACCCGGCCCCGGCCAAAAACTGCAAAAAAAAAAAAAAGGCCTGAATGCTGGACCCAGATACCATGACCTCTCCATGGGTGTCCCAGGCAGATGAGAGCAGGACATGGCTGCTGGGTTTAGGGTTCTGTGCCCAATGATGGCTAAGCAGAGACTGTTTTGTAGTTTGTGACTCTGAAGTTTTGAAGGTAGGATAAAATGGAAGACTGTGTCTGGACACTAAGCCCCTCTCCTGGGGAATCACATGTGTCCTGGGCAGAAGGAAATACCCAGAACCTGAAAGGCAAAAGCCCCTTCTGGCTCAGATAGCCATTTATCCTTCCTTTAGTCAATGGGGCCCCTGAGGCTTTGTAGGGAGCCTTCACTGGAACTGGATCCTGGACAGCAAGGGCAAGGCAAGCTCTAGATTGTATCTTTAGCATCCAGAGAGTGGGAGGGTTGTGGATTGAAGCAAGATGTGGCATGCTCAGCTCTAATCAACTATAGAATACTAACATTAATCTACTTCCCGGAGGTGACCTCTGGATTGCCCCAGGCTGGTGTATTTATAACAGCATGGCTTGTGAAGCTTCATGTGGGACCTAGGCCACCTCATGATCAAACAAGTCATCCCTATAGGTGGGATGCCTTTCTAGTGTGTCCAGGGGCCCTTATTCATTTGACTCACAGACTTTCCCTGACTGGCACCTGGAGACAAGGCTCTGAGCTGGAACCTGAGAAGGCAGCCACTTAACCATCTGCCCCTGGCCTTTCCCTCTCACATGAGAGTAGCCATACCCACAGAGTTGCTTGAGTTCCTCTGACTAAAGTACCTGCATGTGATTTGCTCAGTCATGCTGACTTCTCCTCATTGAAATGGGACAACCCTCAGAGACTTTGTGCTGAGGTGTGAATTATGGCACCACAAGGTTCAGAAAGGCAGGTGTTCAGGCAAGTGTTTAAACAATCATAACTATGCTTTAAAATAAAATTTTACTTTAGAGTACTTTTAGACTTACATAGATATTGTAGAGAAATCACAGATTTCCCATGAGCTTCAAACAAGTCTCCCCTCTTATTAATATCTATCATTGTTTATCACATATCTTAGAGTTAATGAACAGATATCTATATGCACATATTAACTAAAATCTATTATTTTATTTGTGTTTCCTTAGTTCTGTCTTTTCCTATGCAAGGAAGGGTCCCTCCCATGATCCTACGTGACATTTATTCATCATGTCTCCTTTGGCACTTCTGGCTGTGACATTTTCTCAGATGTTCCTTCTTCTGATGACCTTGACAGTGTTGATGATTCTTAGGTATTTTAGAGAATGTCTCCTGTTGTGATTTACTTGATGTTTTTCTGGGGCTGTTGGTTCTGGGGAAACAGATCACAGAGGCAAAGTGCTATTTTTATCACTTGTTATCGAGGATACATGCTTGATACACACAGTTTCTACATCAATTATTTTGAATTATTTTGCAAAAAATATTTCTATTCAACTCCACTTGTTTATGAGTGTATTTACACAAATATAGACACCAAGATACTATGTTAAGCTTTATTATGCAATACTACAGTATTTTATTGCTCATTTCATTCCTACTGTGGCCACTGAGAGTGGCCATTGAAGCAAGATGCAGCATCCTCAGCTCTAACCAAGTATCGAATACTAGCATAAATCTGCTTCCTGGAGGTGTTTCCCTTTGACATAATTTCATCTATTTTTCTAAGTATTTTCTTACTTTCTAATACTTCAGGGTTAACCTGACTCGTATACATGTATTTGCTGCCTCAGTACTAGCATCAGTCATTTCTTCAAAGAGCCCTGGTTCCTCTTATTAGAAAATGGTATTAAAAACTCACAACTGGCAGCTAAATGTGCTTGTCACATCTTGGACCGGATAGCTGACAGTAGAAGGAAGTGTATGTATATATTCTAACTCCCACACACCTAATTACAAAAATTTCTATTTGAAACTGTTTATGCCTATATTAAGCTAATCACAAGTTTGTACTGATATCTATACCTCTGATCTATTATTACATGGATCACCCTAGCCTTCTCCCCTTGCTAATAGTCTGTAACCTTCCACTTCAACAATGGGAAAACTGGTTCCCACCATCTGCAGCTTATGTAAGTCATTGTTTCATTTCAGGTACAGGTAGAGTGGTTTTAGAATTGTTAACTATTACCCACCACTGGTAAGGATTTTAAAAATAGAATCAAAGAGTGAAGCACAATTTAATTTGCCTCTAGACTACATATTCCACTCGTTTCCAAGTTACTTAAGTTATCCCCAATTTACCTGACACCTTCAGTGTGTTGTTTTCATACATTTGTTTCTTAGTCAATTTTGTGATGCCGTAACAGAATACTGAGGCTGGGTAATCTATAAACAAAAGAGGTTTGTTTGTCTCATGATTATGGTGGCTGGAATGTCCAAAATTGGGTGTCTGCATCTGTGAAAGCCTCAGGCTGCTTTAGCTCATGGTGGAAAGAGGAAGGGAGAGGGTGTGTGCAGAGGTCACATGATAAGAGAGAAGACCAGAGAGAGAAACCAAGGAAGGCAAACTCTTTTTTTTGAGACAGAGTCTCAAGCTGTTGCCCTGGGTAGAGTGCCATGGCATCACAGCTCACAGCAACCTCAAACTTTTGGGCTTAAGCGATTCTCTTGCTTCAGCTTCCCAAGTAGCTGGGACTACAGGCACCTGCCACAACACCCAGCTATTTTTTGGTTATAGTTGTCATTGTTGTTTGGCAGGCCGGGGCTGGATTCGAACCCACCAGCTCTGGTGTATGTGGCTGGCGCCCTAGCCACTGAGCTATAGGCACCGAGCCAGGAAGGCAGACTTTTTAACAACCTGCTCTTAGGGGAAATAGTCCATTAAATTACTGTGAGAGTGAGAACTCCCGCACTGCCTGCCTTAGGAAAACATTAATATGTTAATGAGGGATGCACTCCCTCACCCAAAAACCTTCCACTAGGCCCCACCTCTCCAAACTGCCACCCTGGGGATCAAATTTCAACATGAGATTTGATGGGGATAAACCACATCCAAACTATAGCTGTTTGTAACACAGTTTAATTCTTTGTCACATTTTACGTTCTGTGCTGGGATACTCCACATCCTGAATAATTTAATTTAATTTGAATAGATTTGATTTATTCTTTGGGCTGTAAAATTTTGTTTATCTTGACAAATACACAATGGATATCATATGGAATACTTTAAATCCCATACAACCACTGGTTTACCATCTGCCTTTTCCAGAATCTCATTAAATGGGGTCATACAGTGTATATATCCTTCTCAGATTGCCTTATTACACTGGGAAATATACAGGAAAGATTCCTGTAATGACAGTTCATCTTTTTCTATGGCTGAATAGTATTCCATTGTATGGATATACTCTAGTTTGGTTATGCAAGTTTAGAAGGAAAACTTTCCTCTTCTAAATTTGTTCCAAGGTGGGAGGCCTATAAATTAACTGATAATAGACAGATTAGTAGGAGGGACAATACCTGGCTTCTTAATCCATAAGTATCACTGTGGAACTGGGAAAAATGCAACTGAAAAGCAGGATCTGGTTCACAAAGAGGCAAAAATAGCTCAAAGACAATAGAATGGACTACCATCTGATCACCCAAGGAAGGTCATAGTTTTTGTTGGAAACATAAAATTTCTCTTCTGCAGTAACCCTCATTTTTGATCATGGGTAGCAAAAGTAACATTTTTATTGTTTTCAAAGCAAGTTCAGTTTTGTTAGATTTTACCTGACTAATTATGTGAGTGCAGCAAGATGGTGCTGACCACATAGGTCTTTTAAAGTTTGCTTTGCTGTAACTTTTCATAAGGAATCTCAGATTGGACATTTAAAAGCCTCATTGAGATGAGAACTCAAGCCAAGACCCAGATATCAGACTTCAATTGCAGTACCTATAGATTTTGGTGATTTCTCTTTTCTTGAAGTCCCCCAATTATCCCAAGTTTCCCAGGCCTGCCAGGAAATGGCCTTCTTTACTCACCTGTAAGGCTGGCAACCATGTAATCCAGGTATCAGGATGGTTTTTCTAAGGGATATTTGTAAGCATTGGCTCGATAAAGTCACCCTTACCTCCTTAAAATTGTCTGGTCATAGCTGGTCTTTCTCAGAGTGTAAATTTTTAATGTTATGTCATCCAAGTTATTTTCTCTGTTGTGGATAATTTGGGGGAGTGTGTGTTAAAACATCATGAAACTCAAGGTCAGTGAGCTTTTCTTCTACGTTTTCTTCTAGAATCTTTATATAATAGTTTTACATGTTAGATCTGAGGATGATTTTGAGTGAAATTTTGTATAAGTTGTAAAGTTTATGTCTACATATATTTTATTCCTTGTATTTTTCACCGATTGTTCCCCCCTTTACCATTTTTCTAAAAGACACAGGATAGTGAGCACATTTCAGTTTGAATTTCTAAAATCTTGGCCTTAAACTTCAAACTCCTAATTTAACTGGTTACACAGTACTGTCTGCAGGGGGCGCTTGCCCCACCCTATGAGCCAAAAGGGGCTGCAGCGCCTGCACCTCCAGCAGGGGCCGAAGCCCAGTAGGGGGCGCAGCGCCCCAAGTGGCCTCAACTTCAGCAGCGTCGGATACGCTACCTTGAGTCAATGGTGAGGGACTTTGGTCGCCGCCTCAGTGCAGCCCTCTGGCAGCCCCTTAGCAACAGCCCCAAAGTTAGTGAGACCTTCCTGTCTGCACACGTGAGGGCACTGCCACTCTAGGGATGGCTGAGGCCCCCTTTAGGAGTGAGAACTTCTTGTCCCAGGCATCAGCGCAGAGGAGATTGAGTGAGACCTTCCTCCCTGTGACCTGAAGGCTGAGCGAGACCTTCCTCCCCGTGACCAGCTCCTGTAGCGAGACCTTGATGGTCAGTGAGACCTTTCTGTCCTCAGCCCTGAGGGTGCTGCCTCAGTGGGGACAGCAGAGGCTCCCCACAGTGTGTGAGACATTCCTGTCCCCACATCTGAGAGAGCTGCATGGTTGGAGACTGCTGAGCATCCATGGTAGTGATTGAGAACTTCCTGTCAGCAGGCCTCAGGGCACCAACTCCCTTGGGAGTGCAGAGGATGGTGAGTGAAGCTCTTCCAGTCCCCAGTCCTGAGGAGACTGACCAAATCTGTGAGTGAAACCTTCCTGTCCCCAGACCTGAAGATAGCACCTCCTTGGTGAGGGCTGAGGATGTTGAATGAGACCTTCTTGTCCCCATACCTGAGAGTGCTGCCTCACTGGGGCCTCTAAGGGCCCCTGACTCCTTCATGTCCTCAGGCCCAGGAAAAAAGGAAAAAAAGATTCATTCAATCTCACTAGTGAATATTGAAGCAAAAATAATAAAATTCTAGCAAGTAGAATATACCGACATCTTAAAAAAATTATACATCATGACCAAGTAGGCTTTATCTCAGGGATGCAAAGCTGGTTCTGATACCGGAATTTCATTCTTCAGTAGGTTCTTGGTTTCAGTGATTGGAAGAATGAATCCACAGACCATAGATCAGTGGTAAGACAGGATTTATTTACATAAAAGAATACAGAAGTGCCAGAGCTCCTGGCAGAAAGAGAAAACCCAAGTTGGGAGAGAAAAGCTCTCTGTCTGTCTGTCTGTCTGTCTGTAGGCTCTTTGTCTAGGGGTAAATATATTCGCATGGGGCCCTCGGTAGTTACATTTAGCCATTTAGCAGGGCTTGTGAGTTACATTTAGCCTATTTGGGACAGCATGTCTGGGACATGTCTGGGTCATGTCTGGAACAAGGTGTCTGGGACATGTCTGGCCCTCCACAGTTACATTTAGCAAGGCTTGGTAGTTACATTTAGCCTGTCTGGGACATAGTGTCTGGGACATGTCTGGGTCATGTCTGGAGCAATGTGTCTGGGGCATGTCTGGGTCATGTCTGGGTTGCAAATGAATGGCTATAATCCCTTTAATTCCCAGGCGTAGGAAATGGGCCCCCCTGGCCACCTTCCAGCCTGCTGGTTCTGCTGCTTGCTGCCACCACACCAACATTGCCAAGGCAGAGGCAGCAGGTCCACACCCCCCAGCTCCACGAGCTGGCTGGGATGCCACTTGTTCTGTATCAACTCTCCCTCTCCGAGTAGAAACTCTAACTGCTGTTAGGGAAAAGGGAAGAAGACTCGATCTAACTGCTTCCTGCTGAGTTGGGCAATGATAGGTGGGGGCAGTTAGGGTTTCTCTGGCAGGAGAGTGATCCAGGGGTTCATGAGAGAATCAGGTCTTGGACTGGAACCGTCTTTACTGTGTGTGGCTTGATGACATTTCTGGAAGACACAAATCTGATTAGCACATTAAAAGGCAAGGGTAGAACAGTGAGAGGAGGGGGCGAATTAGAGCGTCAGGTTAAAAGAACAAAGTCAGTGATGTTAAAAAGAAAACTATATTAACACTTTTCTTGCTGCCTCCTAAACAATAAATTTTCTTTAGGCTCACAAGTGTAGGTGGACTGTGGTTGATTGTCTTCATGGTCTGCTTCTGTAGAAAGTGGCGGGCTCCAGGATTTTACTTGTGAATGATGTATCCAGGAATCTATTAACGTAACTTTAACAGCTGTAGAAGAAGACAACGTAACAGAAAAGGGACCTTCTCAAGTTGGGGTTAGGGAAGGTGAATTAGAGGGAAGAGTTTTTTTTTGGAAAAACAAATAAACCTTTATTGTCTAGAAATATATATATATATATATATATACACACACACACAACAGAAAAGATGCTATTCTCTCATTTTCCCATCTTCTTCCTCTGCTTCAACACCTCTGATATAGTACATTATTACACCTTATTAAAACTTCACCCCAGATGTCCAGACAATGCCCCATCTATGTATTCTTCTGTATTTGCAAGCTGCATGTTCATATAGCCATCTACAGATACCAGGTAGCCTTTGTACTCCATTCCCCACTTAAGTTTCACTGTCACTGGTTTTCCTGTTAATCCATGGAGGAAAGGTTTAGGATTGAGGGGTAAACTCATGGTAACTACGAGTGAATGCTGCAAGCTACTTACCACCAACTGAGTCACCGCCTCTCCCTCGTGACTGCAGAAGCTATCTCTGGTCCGGAACCGCTCAGCTTCCGAGGGAAGAGTTTTGATCATGACTAGATCTCCAGGAGAGAAAAGCTCCTTTAGTGTTGAATGTGAAAATGTAGTTGGGAGATTTTTAAGTATTTGTTGAAATTTAGCTAAAGAAGTAATATGTTTTACTAATTCTATAGTTTCTTGATCTAATAATAAATCGTTAGTTAAAAAAGGGTCTTCCATATAATAATTTGAATGGGCTATATCTGAGTTTTTGAGGTAAATTTCTTATTCTAAGGAGAACATTGGAAAGCAATTTAGTCCAAGGGAGATGAGTTTTTTGAGTTAGCTTTCGTAACTGTCCTTTGATTTTATCATTCATTTTTTCTACTTTCCCAGAGGAATGGGGCCTCCAAGAGTAGTGCAGATGATATTTTATGCCTAGGGCTTTAGATATTCCCTCTGTAACACCTAGCTGCCTTGAAGGCTGGCCCATTATCACTTTGCAAACTCGGAGGGAGTCCAAACCTGGGGATAATCTCATGTACTAAAGCCTTTACAACTTCCTGGGCCTTTTCTGTTCTATAGGGGACTGCTTCAACCCAGTTATTAAAAGTATCCACAAATACCAGCAAATATTGTATACTATGTACTTTAGGGAGGTGAGTGAAATCTATTTGCCAATCTTCACCTGGATATTTACCCTGTTTCTGTATACCTGGGGGAGCTAGATGATGAGTTAAAGGACTGTTTCTCTGACATACATCACAAGTCCTTGTTATTTGTTTTATGATTTTAAATAAGTTTTTTCCATTAAAGAGAGCTTTAGCCATTTGATAAGTACTTTCACTGCCAAAATGAAAAGACTGATACAAAGTTTTAAGTATTTTCCATTGGCTTGCGGCAGGTAATAGCAAAAGTCCACTTTTATTTTGTAGCCAACCTGATGGAAATGGTGAATAGTCTCTGGATAAAGCCCATTCCTTTTCTTTTGGGTATATTGAGGTGCATGATTCTCAAGTGATCCCTCCCAAATAAAGGGTGCTGCAAGGGGAATTATTCTTTTCTGCGCTGCTATTGTAGCCTCTTTATTAGCAAGTTGGTTACCTTCAGAAATATCATCAAAGGTCTTTTGGTGTCCCTTACAATGGATAACTGCTACTTCTTGTGGAGCATGAACGGCTTGTAACAACCTATTTCATGATGATATTTTGTGGGAGAGCCATTGGAAGTTAGATATTGTTTTTCTTTCCAAACAGCAGGATGGGCGTGTAAAATGAGGAAGGCATATTTTGAGTCAGTGTATATATTGACTCATTTGTTTTTCCCAATTTCTAAAGCACAGGTTAAGGCTATTATTAACTCAGCTAATTGCACACTGGTTCCTGGAGGGAGAGACCCACTCTCAATTATAGTGTACTGAGTAACTACAGCATAGCCTGCTTTTCGAGTTCCATGTTCTATGAAAGAACTTTCATCTGTATATAAAACCATGTCAGGATTAGATAAGAAGGTTTCTTGTAAGTTCTTGTCCCATATTCATATAAATGGTTGTTCCTGTTTTAGTTAATATGTCCCTCCCCAAAAGGGGGGCAGGACTTTCAGGCATGATTAGGAAGGTATGAGAGAACAGTCAGTCATCCCAATTGCAGCTGAAAGGCTGAGAGAAAAATTTGGTAACTGGCTTTCCAGACACCCCCTGTCTAGTTACAGATTTGGGGGATAAAAGACCTGGGTTAGAGAGAAGTACAGAAAAGGTTGCTCCAGTGTCAGAAGAAATTCTATCTCCTGATCCTCCACTGTAGGCAAACCTGGGGCTCCTGAGGCCATGAGAATCTGCCCCAGGCACCCTCAATCCAGTTTGGGCACTGATGGAATCACTTTCCCCGAAGGCCTTCATCTCTGAGGACAGGCCACCCTCCAGTGGTCACCCTTGTATTCTGGACAGGGACCAGGTGGCTTGCCCAGCTGGTGGTGCTGCTGGGGGCAGTCTCTTCTGAAGTGGCCAGCCTGACCACATTGAAAGCACTTGTTCTTAGCACCTCTGGTTTCTCTCTGCCCCTGAAAGGTGCTCATTTGTCAGAGTGCCGTTACTAGAGCTGTCATTCTTTTCATATTCCTTCTCTCTTTTTTCTCCTCTTTCTCCTGATCTCGGTTATAAAAGACCATAGTGGCCATTTTAAGAAGATTCTCCAGGTTATGATCTGGGCGTAGAGCCAATTTCTGGAGTTTTCTTTGAATATCCAGGGCCACTTGATAAATTTATTTTTTAAAATAATTTGACCCTCTATGGAGTTGGGTTTTAACTCTCATCGCCTCCCTAAGCCACTCAAGAAAGACTGAGGGACTCTCATTTTGCTCCTGGTTAATAGTAGACAACTTAGAATAATTGATAGGCTTTTCTTGGATCAATGTAAACCTTCCAGGACACATGTTAGAAAATGTTTACGCCACCAGTCACCTTCTTTCTCAGGGTCCCATTCGGGATCCTCAAAGGGAACTGCCTGTCTTTCCATGGGGTATCTCTCCCTTTTCTCAGGAGACATAATGCCATCAGTATTGGACAAAAATGACTTTCTAGCTTCATCTAAGACTTTAATTTTTCATTATAAATTAAAGTTTGATCTAGTAGTAATATTACATCTCTCCAAGAGAGGTCAAAGCTTTGTCCTAACCCTTGGAGAACATTTATCCATCATTATAGGATCATACAAAGTATTTTCACAGCCCTAAAAATCCTCTATGCTCACTCTGCCTATTTATCTCTTCTTTCTCCCAGCCCCTGACAACAACATTTTTTTTCCTGTGTAGATAGTTTTGCCTTTTCCAGATTATGATATCATTGGAATTGTACAGTATGAGTCTCCTTTAGGTTGGCTTCTTTCACTTGGTAATGTTCACATAAGATTCCTTTATGTCTTTTCATAGCTTCATGGTTATTTCTTTTTGGTACTGAGTAATATTTTATTGTATGGCTGGTCCACAGTTTGTTCATTGACTTAATGGAGGATATCTTGGTTGCTTAAAAAGTGGTTGAATTTTTACATCCATGCTCATGAGAGGTATATATATATATATATATATATATTATCACTCTGGTTTGGGTTTGGGATAATGCTAGCATTGTATTAATAAAATTATCCTAGTACTCTGGGAGGCTGAGCTCAGGGTTTCAATACCAGCCTGAACAAGACCCCATCGCTACTAAAAATAGAAAAACTAGCCAGGCGTGGTGGTGGGCACCTGTAGTCCCAGTTACTTGGGAGGCTGAGATAAGAGGAAGCAAGAGGATTGTTTGAGCCCAGGAGTTTGAGGTTGCTGTGAGCTATGACATCACAGCAGTCTACCCAGGGCAATGGAGTGAGACTCTGTCTAAAAAAAAATTAAGTTTTAACTTATAAATTTACTGGGTAATTTTCAATATCCTTTTTCAAAGTATTTATCAGAATAACTAGTTAAAGAAACTAACCAATTAGGAGAATGTTCTTTCATGTCTACCTTGCAAGTATGTATGTCTTTTGAAAGAGATTTAAGTGAGAAATTCAAAACCTGAGAACTGGAAAGGAAACATCAAGAAAATAGAAATTTTATTAGGATAATAAATAAATATATGACGATCCAGATCACAAAATGAACTTTTCATTTTCTAACAAAATTAATTTCAAGATAAATATATTTAATTGAAGATTCACATTAAAACAAAAGGAAGAGAAGAGAAGAAATGATCACATAGTGTTTGAAAAAGAGTAATATAAGAAAGAATCTGAAGTAAACCAACAACTTGAACAGAGTCTGAGAACACAAGATATGGAATTGAGGACTCTTGGAAATAATGTAAAGGAGGTAAATTAATCTTTGATAGACATGTCACATTTATTATTGTACTTCATCACTATTAGTTGTAATGTTCCTTTGACTCAATGTTTATATTTAGGTATAAAACAAACCAAAATGTTATCTTAAAAATAAACTATGACATTTATAGCTAAAGTTTTTTATTACAAATCTTGGCATCCAAGTAGTATCTTATTTCAGTACAAAGGGCTTTTGGAAATGATGATATGCCGTAATTTATACTTAATGATGATGTATTAGGTATTTTGTTCCTAGTAAAATAGTTCAGTGTATTTTCTCTATATCACACTTATTATAGTTTCAAACATTATGAAGAGGAAAGAAAAGTTGTTGCAATAGCAAATAATCTCATGATTTTCTAAGAAGACCTCTATAAATATTATCTTATTTATCATTGGTGTTTTGAAATACAAGGCTTCTTTTGCATTTAGATTTTTATACCACAGAAGTAACTGTGATCTGGTAGAGAATCCCTATTGGAGTAGGGTCAGAAGACTAGGGAAAATCCTGCAGCTGGCTAATATTTTTAACCTTTTCTTTTCAGAATCATTAAATAACTGAGTTAATTGATATATAGAGAAATGCTTAGTACAAAGCCTAGGTTTATCATTTATAAATATATTTCATTGTTATAACTGAGTATAAAAATATTAGAAGAGTAGAATATTTATAGAATACTCTCAGGAAAAAAATACTTAAAGAACTTTGAGAAACATAGACTGTTCTAATATATGGAAAGCTGAGGGATGAAGTGTAGCTTAGATACCAGAGTGTAAACCCAACTTTCTGGTGTAGTCAAAGCTATTTATCTTTTATGCATTTGGGTTTGTTGTAATTCAGAGAAAAGTCTTTTCCAATTTTGAGATTCTTAAAAATTCCTTAATGATTTCTTTTTTGCTTTCATATATTCATTGCGTTCATATGTATTTTTGACCTTTTGCGAATTTATGCTCTCTAAAGTTTGAGGTTTGGATTTAACTTCTTTTTCCAGTTAGATAGCTGCTTATTGCAACATCTTCATTTTATAAATATACAGGTTATTCTTTAATTTTAGGGGAAATCATAATATATTATTTTATTGAATGCTAGCTAAAGTTTCCTTTGTTTTACTTAGAGTTCTCATAGTCATGAAAAGGAAATAGATCTGTTGTATGAAAATCGCATGTTTCATGAAGAAATTACCAGGCTATGACTCAACATAGAAACAATAAAAATGGAGAACCTGGAGAAAGAAAAGAAATACTTGAAGAATACTGAACTTATCAAAGAAAAGACTGATGGCCTTCAAAGGCTATAAAACTCAGTGAGGAAAAATTAACAAAAACAATAGCTTAGTGGCCAGCTCAACAGTTTGGTAGATGAGAATAAAATGCTACAATCTAAACTGGAGAAAGGAAGACAAAACCAGGGAAAAATGGAAGCAGAACTTGAATCCCATCATCTCAGACCAGCTGTGGTATCTGTGACCATAATCAAATTCAGTCCTCAAAAAGAGACTAGGACTTGTTTTCCAGAGAACGAAAGATGAGTGATCTGGTACATAGGATTATGAAAGGGGTAAGCAGCAGTGCCCAGAGAGACAAGACCAGAGTGTAGATGTTCAGGCCAGGTTTATTGAAAGGGACAGCAACCCACCTGGGCAGTGCTAAGAGGGGATCTGCTCCCAGGGACAGTGAGAGACCCCTTTTATATGATTTATGTGGAGCTGTAGGTGGGCAATTTCCATACCTTGCATGGAAAGCATTGGTGAGTTAAGGTCCTTTGGCTCAAACTTTGAGGATAGGGCTAACTAGGTCCTTTGTCTCCTTTGCCTTAGGAGAAGAGAAGGTGGAAAGGGAGAGGGAGGGGAATGGTTTGTGTAGGGCTTTGTTAGCCCCCCGCCAACATTCCCCATGCTTGTTAAAAGGGATGATGAAGATGATGGTGTGCCTTCTGAAATTACTTCTGGCTAAACAGGGTCATAGTTGTCCTCAATGGGATGAGTCAGGTGTTGGTAGGACTATGCAGGTTTGGAGTACATTGAGAGATGGTTTGGGAGTGGTAGAAGTTGGGTGGCAACTGTGGCTGATATCTTTTTTACCCTGTCTTGAATAAATGAAGACAGGAATTAGATGACACAAGGGGCAACAGTGAATAACAGGAGGAATGTAGTGAGGAGGACCAAGAGGGGTAAGATCCAGTGACCCCATGGGCTGTTGAACTAGGATCCCTCATTTTGAGAGTGTAGGTGGGTAGCTCATTCCCAGAGCTGGGTGATGCCCTCTCAGACGAGACCAGATTTATTGGTGTAGAAATAGCAGTTCTCCTATAAAAAAGTGTAAATGCCCCCTGCTCCTGCCATGATTAGATCTAAGCTTCTAAGAGGGTGGGGTGGGGGTAAATGGAAAGTAATAAGATGAACAAGATAATTTTATCTCCTATATATAAAGGGGGATTGTATTTTATTTTTTCTTTTAATCATGAGGACAGGAGAGAGAAATAGTTGTCTTTAAAATTTAGGAGGACTAGAGGACATGGCTCCAGTATTTATTAGAATTAATTTGCTTACCTGTGTTAGAGAGTAAGTTACTTAAAACCATCCTGGTGTGATGAAGTTGAGTTCATTTTCAAGTTAGACATGTCGGTCAGTTGGAGGCCATTCCCATGGGTCCATGGGTATGGTGATGTCAATTTAGGGGGCCACCATTTCTAGAAGGTGAATGTGATCTTTTGTTCTAAGGTGATAATACCCTTCCTTCTAGTGCCTTTCTCCTTTCCTGAGAGGACACAGTTCTTGCAAAAGATGTCTCTTGGGGCATTTTATTTTAGGGACTCAGAGTCATAGTGGGAGATGGGGCCCTGTTCTGTAAAAGGGCATGATCTTTTTGCTTGGGCCTTTTGAGTAACCAAGCAAAACTCTGGGGAAGTTTTAAAGTGGCAGGCACTATTAAAAATCTTTTCTTCTTTTGGGGCTGCTGTCAATCCCATTTTCTCTCTTTTTCTATCCTTTTTCCATCCAAAGTCAGTGGGTAAAGGGATGCCAGCAGGGTGGAAGAAAGCCAGTGGGGCAGAGAGAAGTCAGCAGCAGGGTGAAGGGAAACTGATAGGCGTGCCCATGTCAGCTGCAGCCTAAGGAGTGTGTAAGCATGTCAGATTGTATAAAAAACCAACACATTGTACTCCATATATGCATAAATGTATTCATGATCTATGTGTATATGACTTAATTTTTAAAAAGAAAAAAAGGGGGCAGAGGCAAGATGGCCAACTGGAGCCAGCTTTCCACAGAGGTTCCCATCCAGAAGGAGAGTTAAAGGACAAAAGTTTAGCAAGTAAGCTGATGATTTGGAGCTGAGCCAAGAAAGAAGGTTGAAGAACACACATCAACCCTGTTGAGGTGAGCTGTGACCCCAAGGATACAAATAAAAATTACAAATTCCATCACTAAGCAGATGGGAGTCCCCTCCCCCATAAGAATGGCTCACAGTATACTTTCTACAAACAAGTGAGCAGAGTTCAAATGTCCTCCCATTTTATCCCACAGGAGAGACCCTCTAAAAACTGGACCTCCTTTCCGTACTAGGGTGCCATGGCACTCTCCTGCCAGGCATAAAACTGTATATTTTCTCCACCTGCAATTCTGAACTCCCAGCACTCCCCTCCACTCTCACCCGGAGGTCTGGAAGCCTGTCCCCCATGGAGTCCAGATTCTTGGGCATTTTCTTGAGAGGTGTGGATAGGGCGTGGGCTGTTGGAGGTCTGTGCTGATTCTGTGGCACAGGGGTAAGGAGAAAATGGTGGACTGAAGGAACCATGCAGAAAAGGGGGAGGTGATGCCCCTTGGCACAGAACAGCAGCGTCAGTAGCAGGAACAATAGGGCTCACACCCCTGGAAGGACACTCCCTGTCTCTCTGGGCAACCAGAGAAAGTCGGGCATCTTCTCCGGTGGCAGACACTGGCGGAACAGATCTGGGATGATAACACAGACCTCATGAGCAAAGGGTATCCCTGAGGCGATACCAGCCTGGGTGGATGGAGTGTGGTGGAACGGGGAATTGAAAACTTGTGAGCAGAGACAGCATACTCCCAGGGTGGGCCTGAGCCAGAGGACTGCTTTAGTTAGCCTAAAAAACACCTGACCCTCTGGGGATCATAGCTGAGACAAAGGCAGCCAGTCTGAGGCTGGAACTTTGAGCCAAGTGTGAGCCACACCCTCCCCAACACAGACTGCAGGGGAAACAGAAACACCAGCTCTGGGCAGTGGCACAAACTGAAGCTGAGTCACAGTTTCTGTGACCTCAAACAGCGCCTGGTCCGCAGGGGAATATAGCCAGGACAGAATCACAAATTCTGCGCAAATGTAAGTGTCAGCAACATCAATCGGGGCAGGGCTGGAACTGAGTGAACTGCCCCAGCTTCCATTAACCACCTGAGGTTGTCAGGCCTCAGCTTCCCCTGCCAGATGGTGGCAGAGCATGGAAGCCTGGCCAAGGAGACATAAGATCTCTCTGTGACTCAGGCAGGGTCAAACCCCGGAGCATCTGCTCATTGGAGGGAACTGGGTCATAGCCCTGCAGGGTTACCAGTGACTGGGTTTGACAGAGGTGCAAGGTGAGGAAGGAGGCATCAACCTTCCCAGACTAATTCATTTGCTGAGGGGGGTCCTTCTGACGCCATGAGCACCAGAATAAGTCATGCCATTCTGGTCTGGACAGGTCTGCCAGCAGACCCTGTCTATCTAGTTGCCAGAGACCTTTTGAACTCCCTCACTTGGGACAATTGATTCGGATCTTTCAGACTGGACCAATCACCCAAGAACTGTCCAAAGTGGTACCCTGGGTGTGTGGTTGTGGGAACGTTTGATTTTCCTTTTCCAGTTGTTGCCCTTGGGGGTAACTTAATTGCTGTTACTGTTCCACAGCTGAGATTTCAACCCAGAGTAACTAATTCACTAGGGTAGGACAGAGACGAGCTGAAAATGAGACAGAGCCACTTAGCCCCACCACACCATGTAAGTCCCCAGTGTCTCAGGCTGTAGCACTGTATGGATCCTTTGCAGAGCTCTAGAGGAAAAGGTACAGACACCAGTCGCAGTTCTTGGGTAAAGGGCTGGTTAATCACTACTCCAGGAGCTCCCCCAACCCAACTTCACCTTATCTGCTCATGTAGCCAAAAGGTGTAAAAAAATCATGGGGCAGAAACGGCAGAAAAACTCCAGTAACGTGAGTAACCAGAGTAGATCAACTTCTCCAAGGAACAATATGGAGGATACAACTGAAGATCCCATTCATAAACAAATGGCTGAGATGTCAGAAATCACATTCAGAGTTTGGATTGCAAAGAAGATTAATAGAATGGAGGTAAAGTTGGAATTAGAAATTCAAGGAGCAATTCAAAAGATGTTTCAAGAATTCAATGAATTCAAAGACAAAATCACCAAAGATTTTGATACAGTGAGACAAGAATTTGCAGCCCTCAAAGATCTGAGAAATACAGTAGAATCCCTCAGTAACAGAATGGAACAAGCAGAAGAAAGGATTTCTGACATTGAAGACAAAGCTTTTGAACACTCCCAAGCGCTCAAAGAGGAAGAGAAATGGAGGGCAAAAACGGATCATTCTGTCATAGAGCTTTGGGATAATTTGAAGAAAGCTAATATTCATCTTATAGGAAATCCTGAAGGCAACAAAGTTGCTTTGCAAAGCACAGAGGCCCATTTTCATGAGATTATGAAGGAGAACTTTCCAGACATGCCAAGAGATTCTGAAATTCAGATAGCAGACAGTTTCAGAACCTCAGCACGACTCAACTTGTATAATACATCCCCTAGACACATCATAATTAACTTTACTAAAGTTAGTATCAAGGAGAAAATTCTGAAAGCAGCCAGACATAAGAAAACCATAACCTACAAGGGGAAGAATATTAGAATGACTTCAGATCTCTCTGCTGAAAGCTTTGAAGCTAGAAGAGGTTGGTCATCGACTTTTAATCTCCTAAAACAAAATAACTTTCAATCCAGGATCCTGTATCCAGCTAAACTGAGTTTCATTTATGATGGAGAAATTAAATACTTCAATGACATTCACATGTTGAAGAAATTTGCCATAACTAAACCAGCTCTCCAGGATATTCTCAGACCTATCCTCCATAATGACCAGTGCATTCCTTCACCACAAAAGTAAACTCATTCAGAAACTTTTGAACAAATTCCAACTTCCACAGTGGCAAAAGGATTAAAAATGTCCACTAGACTTTCAAAAAACTCAATACCCAAAATTCTACCAGGCTTATCAATATTCTCAATTAATGTGAATGGTTTAAATTGTCCTCTAAAAAGGCACAGGTTGGCTGACTGGATACAAAAACTCAGGCCAGATACCTACTGCATACAAGAATCTCGTCATACCTTAAAAGCTAAATATAGACTCGGGGTGAAGGTATGGTCATCTCTATTTCAGGTAAATGGAAATCAGAAAAAACCAGGTGTTGCAATTTTATTCACAGATACAATAGGCTTTAAACCAACAAAAGTATGGAAACATAAGGATGGTCACTTCGTATTTGTTAAGGGTAATACTCAATATGATGAGATTTCAATTATTAATATTTATGCACCCAACCAGAATGGGCCTCAATTTATAAGAGAGACTCCAACATACATGAACAACTTGATTTCCTCCAGCACCATAATAGTCAGAGATTTTAACACTCCTGTGGCAGTGTTGGATAGCTCCTCCAATAAGAAGCTAAGCAAAGAAATTTTAGATTTAAACTTAACCATTCAACATTTGGATTTAACAGACATCTACAGAACATTTCATCCTAACAAAACTGAATATACATTCTTCTCATCAGCCCATGGAACATACTCCAAAATCGATCATATCTTAGGTCACAAGTCTAACCTCAGCAAATTTAAAAGAATAGAAATTATTCCTTGTATCTTCTCGGACCGTCATGGAATAAAAGTTGAACTCAGTAACAACAGGAATCTGCATACTCAAACAAAAACTTGGAAGCTAAATAACCTTATGCTGAACAATAGCTGGAACATAGATGAGATTAAGAAGGAAATTATCAAATTTTTGGAACAAAATGATAATGAAGACATGAATTATCAGAACCTCTGGGATACTGCAAAGGCAGTCCTAAGAGGGAAATTTATAGCACTGCAAGCCTTTCTCAAGAGAACGGAAAGACAGTTTGATGAAAACATTTAAAATTGTACATAAAATCAGCACATTATACCCTGTGATTGCATTAATGTAAACACCTATGATTTAATTAAAAAAGAAAAAAGAAAGAGAACAGAAAGTGAGGAAGTTAACAACTTATTGGGACATCTCAAGCAACTGGAAAAGGAAGAACTTTCCAATCCCAAACCCAGCAGAAGAAAAGAAATGACCAAAATCAGAGCAGAATTAAATGAAATTGAAAACAAAAGAATTATACAACAGATCAATAAATCAAAAAGTTGGTTCTTTGAAAAGGTCAATAAAATAGATAAACCTTTGGCTAACCTAACCAGGAAAAAAAAAGTAAAATTCTAATTTCATCAATCAGAAATGGTAATGATGAAATAACAACAGACTCCTCAGAAATTAAAAAATCCTTAATGAATATTACAAGAAACTTTATTCTCAGAAATATGAAAATCTGAAGGAAATTGACCAATACTTGGAAGCATGCCACCTTCCTAGACTTAGCCAGAATGAAGT
>CAUYRH010097432.1:0-11637 GCA_963574655.1 Perodicticus potto
TTATTATTATTATTTTTTTCAGACAGAGCCTCAAGCTGTCACCCTGGATAGAGTGCTGTGGCATCACAGCTCACAGTAACCTCCAATTCCTGGGCTCAAGCGAATCTCCTGCCTCCGCCTCCCAAGTAGCTGGGACTACAGGCGCCTGCCACAACTCCCGGCCATTTTTTGGTTGCAGCCGTCATTGTTGTTTGGCGGGCCTGGGCTGGATTTGAACCCGCCAGCTTAGGTGTACGTGGCTGGCGCCTTAGGCTGTTGAGCCACAGGTGCCGAGCCCATATATTTATTATTTTTACATTGGACAGAAAGCTGGGGAGTGAGGGTGGGATGTCATTTATTCATTGAAATAATTGTTATGGCTGGGCAAGGTGATTCAGGCCTATAATCCTAGCACTCTTGAGAGGCTGAGGCAGGTGGATAGCCTGAGTTCATCCTGAGCAAGAGTGAGACCTGTCTCCTAAAAACAGAAAAATTAGCCATGCTTGGTGGCGGTCCCTATAGTCCCATCTGCTCAGGAGGCTGAGGCAAAATATTAAGCCCAAGAGTTTGAGGTTGCTGTGAGCTATGACACCACCGTACTCTACCCAGGGCAACCAAGTGAGACTCTGGTCTCAAAAAAAAAAAAAAAGTTACATCTTCTGAACAGGGCTTGAAGCTATGTCCTGTGGGCAATGTAGAGATTCCTGCACAGATATATGAGTGTGCTGTATGTCAGTTGATAAGCAGGTGTGAAGGATACAAAGACCTTGCCTTCAAGGGGCTTATAGTCTAATAGAGAAGATGACAAAACAAATGAAATGTGATAAATGCTGGGTAAGAGGTATGAAGTGCAACAAGTGTTCAGAGAACAGAGTGGATTATTCCTGAATGGCAAAATCAAGGAGAAAGAACCACACGTACAGGACAACCAAATGGAACAAGGGGCAAATTCTAAGAATATGCAGTAGTTCCCTGTGATCAGAGGGTTAGATATATGTGCAGGCTTTAGTGTTTTTATTTTTTATTTGATTTTAGTTAAGCTTTAACACGTCCTGGGTGTTGAAGGAGGATAGTGTATGTCATGCCTATCTGTGGCTGTTACAGGGAGCAAGAAACAGGCATCCAGAGGGTGTGTCTTGATGTGCGGCAATATCATCAAAGGGCTTGGTTAGTTGTAGCTAACCAAGTAGTCACTGGAGGGTGACTCGGCCTATCCTTTGTTTCTAAAAAGCATGATAGCTGGGGATGTGTTGGGCTGAGTGTGTGATGTGATCTGAGGTGGGTGCCTGTTTCTTTGTTTTTTTTTTTGCTTGGAATATACGGGTGTGTGTGTGTGGTTGGTTAGGCTATTTCCTGGTATGTCTGTGCAGCTAGGAAGTTGTCTCCTCTGGTGTCCTGTTGTCTGCGGGGTAGGGTTTTTCTGTGCAGGTCCAGGCAGGCTTGAGAGCTGACAGTTTCTTTGTGGGGTAAAAGTTTAATTGATGTCTGTGTCCCTGGGGCAGCGTGAGGGGTCATTTGTGTGGCTGAAAGTGGTCTGCAGGTGGGCAGGGTGAACCTGGAGTGGCTTTAGCCAGGGTCTTTTTGAAGAATATGAGTGGATTCTGAAGGTGGATGGGAGGGGCAGGTGGGTGGTGGTGGCTTCCCCTCTCCTCTTGTCCTCACCCTACGTTCAATTCCCCAGGACATGCTAGAGTTCCCAGCCCAGGAACTTAGAAAGTACTTTAAGATGGGGGACCATGTGAAGGTGATTGCTGGCCGATTTGAGGGCGACACAGGCCTCATCGTTCGGGTGGAGGAGAACTTTGTCATCCTCTTCTCTGACCTCACCATGCATGAGGTAGGCAGATAGAAGGGGAGGGTGGAGGGCATACATGCCAGGAGGAGAGTAGGCGACCACTTGGGCTCAACCTCATCCCTTTGCTGTGTCCTGACAGCTGAAGGTGCTTCCCCGGGACCTGCAGCTCTGTTCAGAGACAGCATCAGGTGTGGATGTTGGGGGCCAGCACGAATGGGGTGAGCTGGTACAACTGGATCCCCAGACCGTGGGTGTCATTGTGCGACTAGAGCGGGAGACCTTCCAGGTGTGTGCTGTACTCCGTGGTGGGGGCTTATTTTCAGTGGGCTTTTTCTCTCTTGAATGCCAATCCCGCCAGGCATCTGAGCATGGTAGTTAAAAAGCCAGACTGCTAGACTACTCTGGGTTATAGACCTGTCTCTGTCACTCGTGTCTGGCTTTGTAATATCCGGCAACTGGCAAAGTACTTATCCTCTCTGTGCCTCAGTTTCCAATCGTGCAGAATGGGGTTAATAACAACATCTACTTAATTTATTGTGAATGAACCCCTGAGATTAAGTGTGTACCTTGACATTTGGTCCTCACTCAATGACACAGTGCTACATGTTCCCTTCTCTTTCCATGCCTTCTTATAGAGCATGGTACTTAGGACCCTGGACTCCAGATCCATATCTCAGCTCTATTGCTGCAGGGCTATATGACCCTGGGCTAGTGTTTTGCCCTCTTTGGATCTGAGGTTCCCACCTCTGTAAGATGGGAGTAATGATAGGCCAGGCACAGTGGCTCACGCCTGTAATCCTAGCACTTGGGAGGCCGAGGCAAGTGGATTGCCTGAGCTCACAGGTTTGAGACCAGCCTGAGCCAGAGCAAGACCTTGTCTCAAAAAATAGCCGGACTGGCTTGGTGTCTATAGCTCAAGCAGCTAAGGCGCCAGCCACATACACTAGAGCTGGTGGGTTCGAATCCAGCCCAGGCCTGCCAAACTACAATGACAACTACAACCAAAAAATAGCCAGGTGTTGTGGTGGGCACCTGTAGTCCCAGCTACTTGGGAGGCTGAGGCAGGAGAATCGCTTAAGCTCAGGAGTTGGAGGTCTCTGTGAGCTGTAACGCCACGATACTCTACCACGGGTGACATAGTGAGACTCTGTCTCAAAAAGAAAGATGGGAGTCATGATAATATCCACCTCAGAGGGAAGTTTTGAGGCTTCAGAGAAGTCATAAGGGGTCCAACACAGAGTGATGGGTGAACAATTAGCTATTGTGGGCTTGGCGCCTGTAGCATAAGTGGTTATGGCACCAGCCGCATACACTGAAGGTGGCGGGTTTGAACCTGGCCCAGGGCAGCTAACCAACAATGACAACTGCAACAAAAAATAGCCAGGCATGGCTCAGCGCCTGTGGCTCAAGCGGCTAAGGCACCAGCCACATACACCTGAGCTGGCGGGTTCGAATCCAGCCCGGGCCCGCCAAACAACAATGATGGATGCAACCAAAATATAGCCGGGCCTTGTGGCGGGCGCCTGTAGTCCCAGCTACTTGGGAGGTGGAGGCAGGAGACTTGCTTGAGCCCTGGAGTTGGAGGTTTCTGTGAGCTGTGATGCCACGGCACTCTACCCAGGGGGACAGCTTGAGGCTCTGTCTCAAAAAAAAAAAAAATAGCCAGGCATTGTGGGGGACACGTATAGTCCCAGCTACTTGGGAGGCTGAGGCAAGAGAATCACTTACACCCAAGAGTTTGAGGTTGCTGTGAGCTGTGACTCCAGGACACTCTACCAAGGGTGACAGCTTGAGACTCTTGTCTCAAAAAAAAAAAAAAAAAAGAAACAGCTATTGTGTAAATTTCAGCCCCTCCTCTCATCCCTCAGGTTCCCAGTGTTCAATTAGGGTGGCGTCTCCTCTCAAATAATTTTTTAGAATGATTGGTAGCATTTTTGGTTGACCCAGTGCTAAGAGGTAGCACTCTGACAGCCTGCCCTACAGCCAGGGAGTATAGCTGTCCTACAGTGTTTGGGACAGTCTCCCACAAGGAAGCATCATCCCACTTTAAGGAAACCCTGCTCCATGTCACTCTCTCTCACTCCTCACCCTTGCCTTTTGCCTTCCCCCTCTAGGTGTTGAACATGCATGGGAAGGTGGTGACTGTCAGGCATCAGGCTGTGACCCGGAAAAAGGACAACCGCTTTGCTGTGGCCCTGGACTCAGAACAGAACAATATTCATGTGAAAGATATCGTCAAGGTCATTGATGGCCCACATTCAGTGAGTACAAGTTCCTGCTCTTGAGCTGTATCTGAAGGAGTTGTGGTGGGACAGGGCTGGACCAGGAAAATGACCCTCCTCTCTTGATCTAGGGCCGGGAGGGGGAGATTCGCCATCTTTTCCGAGGTGTCGCCTTCCTGCATTGCAAGAAACTGGTGGAGAATGGGGGCATGTTTGTCTGCAAGGCCCGCCACTTGGTACTGGCTGGAGGCTCAAAGGTGAGGCAGGCATGGCAGGCCCTGTCTGTTGGGTACCTGGCTGGATTCTCTGGGCCACCCTGGTTCTGGGGGAAACAAGATTAGGACGGCAGATGTCATCGTTACATCCTAGGCAAAGAGTGAGAAAAGAGTTTATTTGGGAATCATGGGGTTGGCTCCTGTGGCTCATGGAGTAGGGTGCTGGCTCCATATATCAAAGGTGGCAGGTTCAAACCCGGCCCTGGCCAAAAACTGCAAACAAAAAAAAAAAGTTTATTTGGGAATCTGAAGTATTCGCCAAATTATTCATTCATTTAAATTAAGCACCGATGAGTAGGGTGCTGGATACTGGAGATTTAGCAGTGAATGAGACAAAAATCTCTGTCTTCCTAGAGCTGATTCTCCAGAGAGGAACAGCTCAGTACATAGACATAACACAGTGTGAGATGACGGCAAGTACTGTGAAGCAAAATAAAACAGTGTAAGAAGACTGGGCTGCTTCCTTAGAACAGGATAAAGGCTACTTTAGAAGGCGACATTCGGGCAGAGAGTAAATGAAGGGATGGAGAATCATAGGAATATTTTGGAGAATCAGCAAATGCAAAGGCCCTGAGGTGGGCCTTGTAGGAAAGTTGTACAGAACCAAGTATCAGATAGGAAGTCAGGCCTGGGATGTGGGGACCTGGGATCAGGAAGTGGTCTTCTCAGGAGCCTGCACATGGCTTGATGACTTCCAGTGGTTTGCAGTTTTTTATCTCTAAGGAATTAAATTCATAACTAGCCACATTTCAGTCCCATTCCTTGGCCAGGGCAAGCACAGCCCTCCTGATTGGCAGTCCCATAAAGGCAGAGAGGTGGCAGTTCTCCCAAAAGGAAGTTGAGGTTTTGTCACCAGGAGGAGGGAGGGGTGGCTGCCAGGTGAAGGCAGTGTGTGGTATGGGGGCTGGGGCCAGAGGCCAGTCCCTGCATGCTGGTTTACTCTGTTCCCCTCCCCTAGCCCCGAGATGTGAACAACTTCACTGATGGCTTTTCCCCTATGAGCCCCCGGATCAGCAGCCCCATGCACCCCAGTCTTGGAGGTGAGAGGTCAGGGGCCAGGGATGTGTCGGGTGGGGCTGGGGAAGAGCCATGGTCATTCAGCTTACACTGAGTGCCCCTCCCCGGGCTGGGCCCTGCCATTAGGGTGCTCAGCCTGCAGGAGGACAGACTCAGCCCCAAGGTACATCCTATCCCAGAGTGGTGAGGTCTGTGATGGGAAGGCCCAGGGGCGGGGGTCAGGCAGAGGAGGTTCCTCATCCAACTATGGGGAGCCAAGCAGGTGAAGAGAGGGGCTTGAGGGGACCCTGGGGGACTGGTGACCTTCTCCTTCTCCAGGTCAGCATGGTGGCTTTGGTAGTCCAGGTGGTGGCAGCGGCGGCATGAGCAGGGGCCGGGGGCGGAGAGACAACGAGCTCATTGGCCAGACTGTGCGCATCTCCCAGGGGCCCTACAAAGGTGACCTTCAAGGCCATGTGGATGCCTGGGGAGGGACATGGTGAAGGAGAACCCCGGGCCTGACCTCCTGCCCCTCACCAGGGTACATTGGTGTAGTGAAGGATGCCACGGAATCCACGGCCCGCGTGGAGCTGCACTCCACATGCCAGACCATCTCTGTAGACCGTCAGCGCCTCACCACAGTGTACGAGCTAGGCCAGGGAGGGTCAGGGGGCACCTGCTGGGCGACAAGAGGGCCCTATTCACCCCACTTGTTCTCCATGTTCACAGGGGCTCACGGCGCCCAGGTGGCATGACCTCCACCTATGGGCGGACACCCATGTATGGCTCCCAGACGCCCATGTATGGCTCCGGGTCCCGTACACCTATGTATGGCTCACAGACACCCCTCCAAGATGGTGAGCATTCCTGGGAACAGGGAAGAGGGGCAATGAGGGGACCTGGAGACAGGACAGTACTGATGGACACACTCCTCTCCCCCATTCTAGGTAGCCGCACCCCACATTATGGCTCACAGACGCCCCTGCATGACGGCAGTCGCACTCCTGCCCAAAGTGGGGCCTGGGACCCTAACAACCCCAACACACCATCACGGTGAGAGCCAGGGCTCCCTATAGGCTTGGGTGTGTGCTGGTGTGTGAGTAGTCATGCCTGCCTAGGGAACACAGGGGAATGTGAGGCCCACCCAGAATTCTGCTTCTGGCCCTAGGCTGGTCCATGTAAAGTAAAGCATGGCTGCAAGGGGGCAGAGCAACCTTTTCTCCACCACCAACCACAGGGACACACTGTGGTTACCCCTGGTATTGGGGAAGAGATTGGTTTGTGTGATCTTGGACAGAGAACATCATCTCTGTGTTACAGTCTCAGCTGTAGAACAGAGATAATGTCAGGAACACCTGAGAAAGGGGCTCCTTTGAGAATGAAACCACCTCTGTTTGGGCCTAGCGTACAGTGGTGTTCTAGAAGCATCTGCATTATTATCCCCACAGCCATCCTCAATAGACTTCTCTCTCCAACAGGGCTGAGGAAGAATATGAATACGCCTTTGATGATGAGCCCACCCCATCCCCACAGGCCTATGGAGGAACCCCCAATCCCCAAACACCTGGCTATCCAGACCCTTCATCCCCACAGGTCAATCCACAGTACAACCCACAGACGCCAGGGACGCCAGCCATGTGAGTTCACTAGGGCTGACACCAATCTACCCTTGTCCAAACCCTCCCCAATGCCATCACCTCCTTTTCCTTCCCTGCCCAATAAATAACCCCTCCTCTTGTCTCTGCAGGTACAACACAGACCAGTTTTCCCCCTATGCTGCCCCCTCCCCACAAGGCTCCTATCAGCCCAGCCCCAGCCCCCAGAGTTACCACCAGGTGGCACCTAGCCCAGCAGGCTATCAGAACACCCATTCTCCAGCCAGTTACCACCCTACGCCTTCACCCATGGCCTATCAGGTACTGATCAGTCTGCATGCTCTTGAGGGTGGTGGACTAGGGCGGGCTTCAGGTCTATAAGAAGAGCCAGGCCTTGGGGGGGCACCTGTGGCTCATCGAGTAGGGCACCAGCCCCATATACCGAAGGTGGTGGGTTCAAACCCGGCCTCGACCAAACTGCAAAACAGAAAAATAGCAGGGCATTGTGGTAGGTGCCTGTAGTCTCAGCTACTCGGGAAGCTGAGGCAAGAGAATCGCCTAAGCCCAGGAGTTGGAGGTTGCTGTGAGCTGTGACACCACAGCACTCTACCGAGGGCAATAAAGTGAGACTCTGTCTCTACAAAAAAAAAAAAAAAAAAAAAAAGAAGAGCCAGTCCTGGCCAGGCGTGTTGGGTCCCATCTAGAGGCCAAGGTGGGAGGATCGCTTGAGCTCAGTGGTTTGAGATCAGCCTGAGCAAGAGTGAGACCCTATCTCTGCCAAAATTAAACAGCCAGGCCAGAAGACTCTTCCCAGTGACATTCCCTCTTTCCCTTGTAGGCTAGCCCCAGCCCCAGTCCTGTTGGCTACAGTCCAATGACACCTGGAGCCCCCTCCCCTGGTGGCTACAACCCACATACTCCAGGCTCAGGCATTGAGCAGAATTCTAGCGACTGGGTAACCACAGACATCCAGGTGAAGGTGCGGGACACCTACCTGGATACACAGGTGGTGGGTCAGACAGGTGTCATCCGCAGTGTCACGGTACGTGGGATCCAGGGTAGTGGTTGGGCATCCTCTCCTTAGTGCCCCTTAATCTTTGTTGTTGCTTTTTTTCTTTTAACTGTCTAACCACATATTCAAGTACCCATTTATAGCTGAAAAAGCAGATGTGGAAAGGTTTGGAAGGCAGGGACTTTTGCCTGTCGTGATCATGGCTAAGTCTCAGCAGCCTGGAACAGTGTCTGGCACACAGGAGTGTGTTTACTTCTTGACATACTCCTTTGAGAGACCGCTTTCGTAACACGTACTGAGTGCTGCCTCTGTGCCATGCTTGGGCTTAGCAGCGGTGCTCACACCCCTGGGCTTTCCCTTCCCCAAACACCCAGTTACCTCCAGCCTCAGGGCCTTTGCACGTGTACTTTCCTCTTAGTTCCATTCTTTGTCTAGTTAACACCTTTTCACCCTTCAGGGAAGCACCAAGGCTATTTCAGGTCTATATCTGACAGGTCAATGTTCTTCGTTTTGTCAACTTGCTGCCTAAAAGTTTAATGTTTACCCTGGTGTGATTCTTTGATTATAAAGATCGTATTTTATTTCTTAGGAGCCCCACTTCCTACATTAAGGACTGTCATCTTATTGGCCTTCTAATAAATATCAATTGAATTAATTAAACAGTAAGAGACCAAGACAGTCTCTGCCCTCATGGACCTCACATCCCACTGTGGGATGCAGACATGTTCCCAAACATTGATATCTCTGAGTGGCCAGAGCTGGGGTAGATGAAGCCCAGAGGGCAAGAGCAGCTATCAGCTATCAGGCAGCACCTTATCTGACTTTGGGGGGAATCAGGGAGGGCTTCCTGCAGAAGGAGGCATCTGAGCCAAGACCCGAAGACTAAATAGGAGTTAAGGCAAGAAAAATGACTGGGGTTGAATATGTCCAAACAGGAGGAGTTTCACGTGCAAAGGCCTGGAGGTGAGGGAAAGCCTAGTATATTTGTTGTGCCTAGAACATAAAGGCCCAAGGGGAGGATGAGTGATGTGACCAGAGAAGTGGCCAGGGTCAGCCCATGTGCCAGCCTGAGGAACTTGGACCATCCAGAGGACACAGGGGAGCCACAGAGTAATCTAAACAAGAGAGTGCGGGGAATCTGATCTGTTATTTGGAATTCTGTTTTGCTGTCATGGATGCACTAGGGGTAGTGAGACAGGCTGGGAACCCCGGGGGAGGTTGGGCTGCACTGAGATAGGGCCATGGAGAAGAGGGGTAGGAGATAGACAAGGACTTTTCAGGAGGTTGAATGAACTGGCCTCAGAGCTAGAGTGTTGGTGATAGAGGTGACTAAGATGAGGTTGATAGAGGTGACTAAGATGAGGTCCAGAGCCCAGGAGGAGGAGCACGCATGGGGAAGAAGCTGAGGCCCGTTTGGGACATAAGAGTCAAATGCCTGAGAGCAGTCTCCCTTTTGGGCTAAGTTAGTTTTGTTCTTGTGTTTTCTTTGCTGCTCTGGTCATCTTCACCCAATCTGTCCCCACACACCACGGGCCCCAGAGTTTTGGAACCAGGGCCAGCTTTGGCCTTTTCTTGCCCCTGTCAGAAAGTGGCTTGTTTTCTCAGCATTAGCCCTGAGCCTGTGTTTCCTAGAATGTGGGCCTCAGTCTTGTGATGGGAGCATGACAACTTACCAGGCTGTCCCCACCCTCCAGGGAGGCATGTGTTCCGTGTACTTAAAGGACAGTGAGAAGGTCGTCAGCATTTCCAGTGAGCACCTGGAGCCCATCACCCCCACCAAGAACAACAAGGTAAGGGGAGGGAGCAAGATGAAGGGGCTTGGGCCACTGACATGGTACTCTAACCACATGTCCCCCACTCCCAGGTAAAAGTGATCCTGGGCGAGGATCGAGAAGCCACAGGTGTCCTGTTGAGTATTGATGGTGAGGATGGCATTGTCCGCATGGATCTTGATGAGCAGCTCAAGATTCTCAACCTCCGCTTCCTGGGGAAGCTCCTGGAAGCCTAAGGCAGGCAGAGTGGGTGGACTTCGGCAGATAATCTGGCAGATGAAGAGTGACCCTCTTTCCCTGGCCCTTGGCCCTGACACAAGACCCAGGGCCTGGGGAAGGGCTAGGCTAATGGTTCTGGATTTCCTTTTATTCTCCTTTCTGGGATTCCATCTTCTCCCTCCCTGATGCTCATGGAAATCAGAGTAGAGTCTGGGAGAGGGTCCTACCTTCTTATACCTCTTCCCTCCAGCTCGCTTTTGTGTTACAATCTTTGAATAAAAAGAAGCTGTTTGGTCAAAAGTCCTGCGTGTGTGTGGCAGACGGAGGGTCTTACCTATAAGTGGAGTTATTTGCAGACCCCACTTTCTTGCTTTGTTACTTGGGCAAATAACTGGGTCCTACCTAAGTCTGTTTAGCTATCTAGAAAATATAGTGCATGCCCCAGAGGGCTCTTGAGAGGACATATGAGAACACATCAGAAGGAGATGCAGAACTTGCCACGTGACTGATGAAGTTAATATCTTACTCAGGCATGAATTATGCTATGTAAATCATAGTCATTGTCCCCAGGAAACCTAAATTCCCCTTAGGGCACAGGATACAGCACTTGATGGTCCTTTTTTTTTTTTTTTTTTTTTTTGTAGAGACAGAGTCTCACTTTATTGCCCTCCGTGGACTGCCATGGCGTCACACAGCTCACAGCAACCTCCAACTCCTGGGCTTAGGCGATTCTCTTGCCTCAGCCTCCTGAGTAGCTGGGACTACAGGCACTCACCACAAGGCCCGGCTATTTTTCTGTTTTGCAGTTCAGCCAAGGCTGGGTTTGAACCCGCTACCTTCGGTACATGGGCCCGGCACCCTACTTGATGAGCCACAGGCGCTGCCCCGATGGTCCTTTTTTAACTGAGTCCTGATAGTAGTGATGCCAAAATAGTTGTAACTTTTCTGATGACTGGGGCCTGAGTGGGAGCAGTGTAGAAAATGAGGTTTAGTACCTTTAACCTCCCTTCCTCTGATGTTCAATGTCTCTTTTTTTTTTTTTTTTTGAGACAGAGTCTCAAGCTGTCACCCTGGATAGAGTGCTGTGGCATCACAGCTCACAGCAACCTCCAATTCCTGGGCTCAAGTGAGTCTCTTGCCTCTGCCTCCCAAGTAGCTGGGACTACAGTCAACCTCCAATTCCTGGGCTCAAGTGAGTCTCTTGCCTCTGCCTCCCAAGTAGCTGGGACTACAGTCACCCACCACAACGCCTGGCCATTTTTTGGTTGCGGCCGTCATTGTTGTTTGGCGGGCCCGGGCTGGATTCGAACCCGCCAGCTCAGGTGTACGTGGCTGACGCCTTAACCCGTTGAGCCACAGGCGCCGAGCCAGATGTTCATGTCTTTTAACACATGTAAATGTATTACAAAATATTCAGATCAGTGATTTTCAACTGGTGTGCTATGAGAAGATCTTAGATGTGCCTCAAAATTTTTAAATGTCGGCTCAGCGCCTGTGGCTCAACGGGCTAAGGCACCAGCCACGTACACCTGAGCTGGCGGGTTCGAATCCAGCCTGGGCCCGCCAAACAACAAAGACGGCTGCAACCAAAAATTGGCCAGATGTTGTGGCGGGCGCCTGTAGTCCCAGCGACTTGGGAGGTGGAGGCAGGAGACTCGCTTGAGCCCAGGAATTGGAGGTTGCTGTGAGCTGTGATGTCACAGCACTCTATCCAAGGTGACAGCTTGAGGCTCTGTCTCAAAAAAAAAAAATTTTTTTTAAATGTCATTTAT
>CAUYRH010097433.1:0-62761 GCA_963574655.1 Perodicticus potto
GGCGCCTGTAGTCCCAGCTACTTGGGAGGCGGAGGCAAGAGACTCGCTTGAGCCCAGGAATTGGAGGTTGCTGTGAGCTGTGATGCCACGGCACTCTATCCAGGGTGACAGCTTGAGGCTCTGCCTCAAAAAAAAAAAAAAGAAAAAGAAAAAGAAAGGCACAGCAAAGTGACCCACACAGACACAAAACACAATGTTATAATTAATTTCAAATAAGAGAATAATCACAATAAGCATGAACAAATTAAACCTACTCTTTAGAAGGCAGAGATTTTCAGACTGGTTAAAAAATTTGGTTATGTATCAATGCTCTTTATAAGAGATACATCTAATAGATTGACATAGGTTATAGTAAATTTATATAAAGAGACAAACAGTAAATAGATATTAACCAAAAGAAAGCTGGTTTAGCAATTTTTGTTTTTTTTTGAGGCAGAGTCTCACTATGCCACCCTCAGTAGAGTGCTATGGCATCACAGCTCACAGCTACCTCAAACTCTTGGGCTTAAGTGATTCTCTTGCCTCAGCTTCCCAAGTAGCTGGGACTACAGGCGCCTAGCACAATGCCCGGCCATTTTTTGTTGAGGTTGTTGTCATTGTTGTTTAGATGGCCCTGGCTGGGTTTGAACCTGCCAGCCTCGGTGCATGTGACTGGCGCCATAACCACTGTGCTACAGTCGCTGAGCCTGGTTTAGAAATGTTAATTCTTAAAAAAAAAAACACACAAAAAACCTTTAGGGAGAAATGCAATAACTAATTATGAAAAAACTTCCTGGGAACATATAATATTAAACTTGATGTGGTTAGAATGCATTAAACAAAAAATGACAAATCTCCAATTATACTGGGAGATTTTAACATATAACAGAAGCAGACAGAACAAGAAAAAAAATCACACCTTGGCCAGGTGTGATTTATAGGCAAAAAAATTATGCCTGTAATTCTAACACTCTGGTGGGCAAAGGTGGGGGACTATTTGAGGTTAGGAGTTCGAGACCAGCCTGAGCAAGTGTGAGGCCCTGTCTCTACCAAAAATAGAAAATTTTATCTGGGTGTGCTGGTATGCATCTGTAGTCCCAGCTACTTAGGAGGCTGAGGCAGGAGGATCGCTTGAGCCCAGGAATTTGAGGTTGCAATGAGCTATGATGATGCCACTATACTCTTACCAGTATGATAGAATGAGACTTTGTCTAAAAAGAAAGAAAGAAAGAAATCAAGAAGCACTATCATGCAGACCTCATGAAACTTGAATTTTTTTTTTTTTCACCCTAGAGTCATTCCACTGTGTTGCCCATGCTGGTCTCCAACGTGGACTACCAACGTGCTGAGATTACAGGCATGAGCCTTGGCCCAGCCAAAATTAGAATTTAATAATAAAAGGTTAAAGAGTTGGGAAATATCTTTGAATAAGTAATTAGCTAAAGAAGGGACTATGACATCAATTACAAATATTTACTACTGAAGAACAATTAAAACTCTACATAACAAAACTTGGGTTTTTTTTTTCCCAGATAGAACTTAGAACATTATAGTTTTCAATGCCTTTATTAGAAAAACCAAAGTGACTACAAACAATTGAATGAAATTTTCAACTCAAGAAGACAGAAAAATGAATTAAGAAACAAAGAAGCAACAGAAATGTTCAACAAAATCAAAAGCTGGTTCTTTGGAAAGTAAAAGAAATAACCTTTAGCATGGTTAATGAAGGAAAAAGCACGGTTAATTTTAAAAGGGATATATGGTGCATGTTCTTTTTTTTATTAAGTCATATACACATAGATCATGAATACATTTATGCCTTTGTGGGATTCAATGTGTTGATTATTTGGACAAGTTGGAGTGCTTATATCCTACTAATTAACATAGCTTTCACCTCATTTTCTTAATCACAGTGTTAAGATATTTGTGTTCAATACTTGATAGATTTGATTTGAACTGCAGCATTAATGTTATAACATTTTTAAATTTAACTAGTAGCCTGTAATGGGACTTAGTAGGCTAAATTGTGGGGCATGAAGATGATAAATATGAACCCACTAAAAATTGGTACTTTCCGTTAATTTTAAGGACATAGGAAAATACAGCCTAGTGGGTAGAAAAGAAGTTAAAACCAGTATGTACAGTGTGATCCCTATTTCAAATACAAAACAAAATGCTTCAAAAAAAAAAAAAGAGATGTATGTATAGACATAGCAGAGATGAGGAGGATTATAAGGAAATACTTTGACTCTATGCTGAGACTTGTGTGAAATAGACATCTTTTTAATAAAAAAAACCTAAAAAATGATCATTATTAATTAGCTTTAGAAAAAAATAGAAAATTCAAGTAGACTATAACCATTTGGGAATTGAAGCTAAAATTAAACCTCGGAATTTGGATTTTTCTCTAGGTGAGCTTTACTCAGATTTCAAGAAACAGGTAATTCCTACTTCATTTAAACTGATTCATTAATAGAAAGAGGATAAATACCCCCTCTATCTATTCTTCTCTGGCTAAGATAACCTGGATGTCAAAATTGGAAGAAGCAGTATGAGACAGAAAAATGACAAGCCAATCTCACTTATTATTTTCTTTTATTGTTGGAGATTCATTGAGGGTACAAGATGTGTCACACACTGAGACCCCAACCCCTCCCTCCTTCCCTCTCTTTTCTCTTCCTTTCCCCCACAATAGGCAGAGCCCAGAAACTGACTTACGCGGGTTATGGGAAGCACATATATGACTCTAGTAGCTTTACTAATCATTGGGGAAGAGAGGAAGCATAAAATATAAAGTGCTGGGACAACTATCTAGCACTATGAAAGCCAATATAAAATGATACATAATATATGGAAGACCACATAGAGAAATAAATCCTAGGTGACTGAAGGCCTAAATGTAAAAAACAACAAAGACTTGAAATAGTTAGAAGTATTAAAGAATATCTAAAGAATATCTCAGGGTCTTAATTGGGGAAAGATTTCTTTTTCTTTTTTCTCTCCTCTCCTCTCCTCTCTTCTCCTCTCTCTCTCTTTCTTTCTCTCTCCCCCTTCTCCCTCTCCCCCTTCTTCCTCTCCCTCTTTCCTTTCTTCTTCTTCTTCTTCTTTTTTTTTTGGAAGAGAGTCTTGCTTTGTCACTTAGGGTAGAGTATAGTGGCCTTATCATAGCTCATTGCATCATAGAAACCTCAAACTCCTGGGCTCAAATGATGCTCTTGGCTCAGCCTCCAGAGTAGCTGAGACTATAGATGCCTGCCACAATGCCCGATTAATTTTTTTCTATTTTTAGTACAGATGGGGTCTCACTCTTGCACATGCTGGTTTCAAACCCCCAAGCTCAAGTGAACCCCCCCTTATTGGCCTCCCAAATGTCTAAGAATCACAGATGTGAGACACCACACCCAGCCGGGAAAGATTTTTTAAGTATAGGAAAGAAAGAATGAAAAAAGGAAGAAAAAGGGAAGGGCAGAAGGAAAGTACCAATGCTGAAGGGAAAAAAAATGATAAATGTGACTGTTCCTTCAGCTCCACTATTTTATGTGTATCTCTGTGCCACAACTGCTATGTATAAGAAAGATATCCTAAATAAAAAATTATCCAAACTACCTTTTGTTATATCTACGGAGACATGCACCAAATCATCGTAGCACCATTTGCAATTACAACAAAATCAGAAAACTGATGTATGTCCACCAATAGGGGAGCAAAGAAATTATGATGTTTTCAAAGACTGGGTTACACATTGTCAAATAAAATGAATGAACTGAGGCTACATATATCAAGGTGGAGAAATCTCAGAACACAAGTTGAGAATGATCCCATTCATGTAAACAGGTATGTAATAGTTCATGACGACTCGTGTAAATACTAAAAATATGGAAAATAATACTATATTTTTACAGATATCTATACAGTAAAAGTATGAGAAAGCTAATGGACAGGATACCCACCACCAATTAGGATTAGTAGTTACTGCAGGTAAATAATAATAGGCGATGAGGACGACAAAACTAGAGACAAAATGTTAATGTCTCCCAGGTATGGGTGATGAGCAGGGGGATTTATTATATGACTTTGTATCTTACATGTGCATGAAATATTTTATAATCTAAAACTTTACTTAAACAATGTTTAAAAATCCCAGGGAAGGATTTTGGTTGGACTACCATTTTTGGACCAATCAACTGGATCATGTAGGAACATAGCAGCTCTTGTTATAGCCATATATATGCAGTGGGCTGGGGCCAGGCCTTGAGAAGGGAAGAGGGCTTTCCAGACAGTTCTAAAGATGCCTACTGCATGCCGGCTCCAGGGGTATAAGCAGCCACAATATCTGGGAAATTAACCAGGAGGCACACCAGAATGCCCTTAGCTAAGTCATATTTTCCTAGGCATCCATATTTCAAAAAAGCCCCTGACAGGTTCTGCTGGGAAACCTTGGTTAAAGAACAGTCACCTGAAGCCTTGGGCTCAAAACACTGTGTTGGCCCAAGTAAGTGGAACCAAGCCTTTCCTCAACTAGCAGGTGCAGGAGTAGGAATTCCTTCCCCATGAGCGATAACCTGTGGTCCCCCAGCCTCCAGCCACACAGAGACAAAAGAGAGGATGCACACTGGTGGACTGGTTCTAGAAAAGCTCCACTTCCAGACTTCATCCTCCCAGTAATACCCTTGGGCTTAATCACCCACTTTGGCTCCCTCTGGTGTGGCCTTAGGGGATATGTTAGGGGAGAGAGAATGGCCAGCTTCCCTAGAGGCCAAAAGTTTTAATGTTGGTGACTGTCCAAGGCTACTTTGCATGGTGAAAAATAATAATAATAATAGTAACTTCCAGTGTACTTCCTAAATGCCAGAGTCTGTGCAGAAATCATGTGCCCAAAAGTCCCCAAGCTGGAGGGGGTGGCAAAGTAAGGATCCAAACCCAGGCCTCTCAGACTCCCCAAGCCTGGCTCTGTGCCATGGGAACCTTGGGTCGTTAAACCCCCTGTGGCCCAAAACCAGCCTCTTAAACACCCTGTGGCCCCAAACCAGCCTCTGGTTAGTGTGGCCCAAACCAGCCTCTTCTCCTTGCTCACTGCCCACGATATTGCAAGGACTCTGCTCTTCTTCAAGCGTGGGGAGCACTGTGTGGGGGTGACGATGCTGTGGATGTCTTCCCGCCTCTCCCCTGACTGTGCTCTCCCCTCTCTGCCCTGCCCTGAATGTTCTTTCTACCAAAGCATCTGCGTAGTGAGGTCTGCTTGTTCCTCAGGGCTCTGCAGAAAGCAGGTCTCCGTGTTGACTGCTCACTTGCCTGTCCCCATTCCGCTGTGTGCCACCAAAGGTGGGGACCGACTCACTCATCTCTGTGTCCCCAGCTGATGAATACATTGAGAGGATGAGTGAATGAATGAATGGAAATGGCGATGGGAATCAAACGGTAGCAATGCTTGAGATGAGGTGCCTGTAACCATAGTAACGGTGAAGTCGCCGAGAGACAGTGCTAGGAGATGGTAACCACGGCAACACTGATGCGCGGCTTGTTCGGACCTCACCGGCGCTGCAGCTGTCTCTGTCCGTGCCAGGCTCGATCTGCTCAGTGGCCAGATGAGGTGATGAGCACAAGGGACAGCCTCCGTCCTGCTCCCTGTTCCGAGGCCGCCCCACCCCGCCCGGCTCCGGGCCTCACGGGGGGCCACACCCTCTTCCTGGGCGGCCCCTGAGGCCCAGGCCGAAGCACGTGTTGGGGGAGAGGTGCAGCCTGCCTGGATGGGTGGATAAGTGCGCAGGGAAGAGGCCGCGTGATTGGGCAATGGGTCAGGTGTGGTTTATGCCCAGGATAAGAATGTCCTTGGTGGGAATGTCGAGGGACCGTCCCTACATGCGCGGGCACCACAGTGTGCGCTCAGGTGGAGCGAGGGACGTCAAGCGGCCGCCCGGGCCTTGGGAGCGGCGCCGGGCTCCGGGGCGGGGGCGGGGAGCGGGCAGCCCCGCCGCATCCATCACCCGAGCGCGGCGAGCCGGGCGGATATCACCGCGTCCCGGCGGCTCGGCTCGCAGATCTTATCCTCTTCATTTCCGCCGAGCCGAGCCGCCCGCGCCGGCTCCCTGAAGGCTCCATCCATCACCGGGAGAGACGCGGGCTGCAGCGGGCTGGGGGGAGCGCTCCGACCGCGCGGGGGGGGAGGGCGGGACACCCGAGAGAGGCAGGGCGACAAGGGGGCTCGTGGGGAATTCTGGGCCCGCTTTTTCACGTGGACCCCCGGCCGCTCGCGGGGTCCAGATCCCTTGGTGCTTCCTCGCTGTCCCCCGCCCTGGGGAGCGGTGGGGCGAGCGCGGGGTCCGCACCTGGACGCTCCGGGCTGCCCCGGGCCGGGCCGCGCGGGTCGAGGGGGAAGCCTTATTTCATTTCCCCGCGCTGCTGAGGTTTCTGCGCAGTGTCGCTCTCACCTCTTTAAATTTTACTGCGCTTGGCCCGTGGCCGCCGGGCCCCGCCCCAGGGAGGAAGCGGGTGCCGGGTCTGGGAGCCTCTCCCGGACCAGGGTGGCCCCACCAGACCGAGAGTGGGTCAGGCCCGGGACGCCCGCCAACCCCTCTGATTCCCCCAGGCCTTCTGGTGGGGTCTGATTGTCCCAGCCCAAGGGGCCGGGCGTGGCTCGGAGCATCTCCAGCTCAGCCCCAGTCCCTTTGCCGCTCGGTCGCGGGCCACGCCTCTCTGCTTGCTCCCGGGCAGTGCTGGAAGGGAGAGTGCTGGATAATGAGGGTGCTGGTGGAAGGGGGAGTAAGAGAGGCAGAAAGGGAGGCCAGCCTTGAAGCCTCAGTTGCCCCCTGCCCCGCAGCTTTCCCTGGACCAAGTATACCAGGCCAGCCTGCAACATCTCTGGTCCCTGATGCCCAAGCTGGCACCTGCCTGGAGACCAAGGGGAGGGCTGGAGGGGAGGGAGGACGCGGGGAGGACTCTGGCCCCAGCAGTGTTCCTTGGGGAGTCTGAGGTGACTCTTTGCCCAGTTCATTCTGGAGACAGTGGGGGAACCCGTGAGAGAGGAATGTGTCCTGAAGGGGCAGTGAGGGAGAGGAGGCTGGTGGCATGAACAGGAAACCGATGTGTCAGCAGTGGGGAGGAGGGAGGTTGAGCAGCCCAGGTGGGGGGTTATTGCCCAAGCACAGCAGCAGTCAGGGTGGAGTCAGAATTTGAGCACAGTTCTGTCTGACTCCAGAGCCACCTGTCTTAGGTTTGCAATCAACAGCTTGATTCTTCTAAAATTTCTTACTGATTCAGCCCTAGGAGACCCAGGCAAGCAGCCATGGAAATAACTTTGTGACATGCATGCAACCAGAATAAGGAAATAAGATACAGAACAAACATTTGGCTCCACTGGCCTGGAAGATGAGGGGGCTGGTGGCTCAGAAATGGGAATCTCTAGCTGCCAATATGCTCCCTGCAGAGGCTGTGGGACCCCAGGGCTGGTGCAGTGCAGAGTGGGAGGGGGCTCTGAAACTTTTTTTTTCTCTGTTGATCTGTAGAGAAATGTCCTAGATAGTACACTCCAGAGAGCTCAACCCCCAGCTCTCTGCTCTCTCCCACAATGAGAAAACTAGTCATTGCCATGTGACCCAGGAGTGGCCTGCTACGATGCTCCTTTCTGGTCCCTACTCTGCTCCTGTGCTTGTCAGGTTGATGCTCCCATCCTTTTGACCCTCATCTCCCACCAGCCGCTGCCACCTGCCCCATGTAAACATTCCCCAAATCTGTCCCCTTCTCTCTTATCTCTGCCACCTCAGTTACCCTTGTTACTGTGGTCATTCTGCCACATTATTGCAATGGGTGCCCCTCTGTCCTCAATGCTCTGATGTCAATAGAGCTGTGTCACACTCTCATAAAACCGTTTAGTAGCTGCCCACTACTTCTAGGACAAAGGCCAAATTCACAGCATCTTATCAAAGGCCCTTCAAATTCTGGTCTGGCTCCCCTCCGTGGCCATCTTTCCTGTTCCTCTTGCCTTGTTTTAATCGTGACTATGTTCTTTCATGCCTCTGAGCTGACTGTGTTGTGCTTCCTTCTGCCTGGATTGCTTTACCCTCCTTGCTCTGCCAAGCTGAGACCCAGCTCAAATATCTGTGTTCTGGGAAACCTTGCTGGCAGCACTTACTTTTCTGTTCTCTCATGGTCACTATACTCCCTTGTCCCCTAGTCATTACTGGCTGTTAGAACCTGTCTAGGTCTCATACTAGACTGGTAATTCACCAAAGGCAGGGACTCTCATCTCTCAGAGGATCCTGAGGACCTGGCCAGAGGAAGCAACAAGGAACTGTTGTTGAATTAAACGGGGATCTGGTATTGCGCAGGACCTAGCAGCAGGGAGACCCCAGCCTCTTTCTGGACTTCTTTGGTCCTGGGACTCTGGGCCCTTCATAACTGGGATTTAGGCAAGGAGAAAGGGGCTAGCAAGTGGCATTGTGGTTAGTTTGAACATTACTCCTTCACATAAATTCTCTTTCCTCTGAGACCCCCTCACACCATCCCCAGGCTGCAAAAGACCCACCTATAATAAGCACTCAGATTCTGGAATGTTCCACTCACTGCTGTGACTTTTGCATCTCATGGCACAGGGTGACTGGTTGTCATGGTAACCCAAGTGCAGGAAGCGCCTGCTGGCTCCTTCCCAGGGTGGGAGTTCAGGCTGAGTGCCCTGTACAGGCTTTGGCTGAGCTGGTGCTGGATGCCTGGGGCCTGCCCACTCTGGGCCAGGCTGGGCCTCCTCATTGCTTCCCCAGCACAAGCTGTGGGATCAATGCAGAGCATTGGCAGAGGATGCTAGCCTGTAAGTACATTTCTTCTCATTAGGAGAACAGCAAACCTCTGGTTAAATGCTCAGGCTCTGGAGTCAGATAGCGGGGGTTCTAGTTCCAACTCTCCTGCTGGTCAGCTGTGTGGTCTTGAGCAAGACATTTATTTTTCTAAATTTCTAAAGGCTCAGTTTCCTTATCTATAAAACAAGGATCAAAACTGCACCCTGGGGTTACTACTTTTGGTAAGGTGGTGAACTAGTGCTCTGAAAGGCCCTCCCCCTAAAATAGAAATATATTTTGTGTGAATTACAAGTGCAAAATAAAACAAAACAAACCATTATTTTTAATGCATTGCTGGGCTTGCTAGAAAGTAAGAGAAATCTCTAAGGACTAAATGTTGTCTGCCAAGAAACACATGGCAAGGCAATGGGGAATTGAAACTGAAGCATAGGGTGGTAACTAACAGGCAAACAGGAAAGTCAGGCTAAATGTTGAAATAAGCACTGTGATAGGCAAATTAAGTCTGGGGCAGAGGTAAGGTGAGAGAACTGAACTTGAGGCTCCTACATTGAGCCACCATCTCTAAAAAGTGGGTAAAGTAATCCCAAGTTAATAGGATTTGGCTCTTGGCAGAAGCAAATGCAAATATTCTCAGTAGAAATGTATTTCCAATTCAGGACCTCAGGATTTCCATAGATAAAGTTCAACAAAATATGAGCTCACAATCAGTAGTTAGCAAACTACAAGGAAATAAGACACTGTGAGTGAGAGTCAGCAGTATAACAATATGCTTAGACACATTCCTTTGATGCTTTAGTTATTGGAATGACCAAATACAGAAAATTAAATAATTATGTGCAAAATGTTTAAAGAAATGCAAGATGGATCCACACATACAATAATGAATGTACAATACAACAAAGGGTTGGGGTTAGGGTTAGGGTTAGGGCTGGCTATCAAAAATGGCCAGCAAAAAAGAACTTGTATAAATGAAAATTATAATTGATGATATAAAAATCTCATCAGATAAATAGCAGACTGGATGCAGCTGAAGAGATAATTATGAAGTAGAAAACAGTTCTGCAGAAATTACCCAAAATGTAACACAGAAAAGGAGATGTAAAATATGAAAGGAGGTTAAGAGGGAGGGAAGGATGAGAAGGTCTTCTGTACAACTGAGACCTATAAGGAAAGATTAGAGACAGCAGAGGCCAGGTAATATTTGAAAAGATAAAGGCTAGAACTTTTCAAAACTTAGATGTGAATTCACACCTAGGAACAATAAACTTGCAGAAGATCAAAAGTAAAGAGAAGACCTTAGAATTGACCAGCGAAAAGGAACAGTTAGATATAAAAGAATAGCATTTAAACTTCAGCAGACTAATCCACCGCCCCAGTGAAAATCCATAAGAAATAAGAAAGTGTCTTTAAAGCGCTGAGATAAAATAATTATAATATTAACCTAGATTTGTATGTTAAGTATAGCTATCTTTTAAAAATGAGAACAAAATAAAAGTCATCTTCACATGGACCAAAACTGAGGGAATTTACGACTGGTAGGCTTTTACTAAAGGAAGGTAGAAGAAAATAATCCTCAAAAGTAAGACTGATATACAAGAAGAAATGGTGACAAAAGAAGTTGGTAAATATGTAGACAAATCTAAACAAAGATTGTCTGTATAAAATTAATGTCAATAATAATAATAATATTTACTTTGTGGATGAAAGGGCAAAACTCAAAGACTGGATATCATCTTCAAGTTGGAAGGGGTGATTAATGTTGTTTAAGGTCCTTACATTATTCAGGAGAAGAAGATAATCACTAACTTTATTTTATTTTTGAGACAGAGTCTCACTCTGTTGCCCCAAGCAACAACATGGCAGCAACCTCAAATTCCTGGACTTAAGCAATCCTTTGGCTTCAGCTTCCCAAGCAGCTGGGACTACAGGCATCTGGCACTATGCCTGGCTAGTTTTTCTCTATTTTTAGTAGAGATGGGGTCTCGCTCTTGCTCAGGCTGGTCTCAAACTCTTGGGCTCAAGTAATCCACCCACCTTGGCCTCCCAGAATGCTAGGATTATAGGTGTGAGCCACTATGCCTGGCCTGATAATCATTAACTTTAGAATTTTTTAAGTTTGCAAGGTAAATTTTCCAGAGTAATTACTAAAAGAATAGCAAGGGAGTGAGCAATTACCAAATCTGTACAGGAGAAGAAGTGGATTAAAAGAAAGAAAACCATAGATATTTTACCAAGTAAAAGGAGAAACATAGCCGGGAGTTGTGGCGGTCGCCTGTAGTCCCAGCTACTTGGGAGGCTGAGGCAAGAGAATCACCTAAGCCCAAGAGCTGGAGGTTGCTGTGAGCTATGATGCCACAGCACTCTACCCAGGGCAACAAAGTGAGACTCTGTCTCTAAAAGAAAAACAAAAAAACAAAAAAAAGGAGAAACAAAAACCATAGAAAAGATGGGTGAGTTAGAAAGAAAGCACAGGCTCGGCACCTGTAGCTCAAGCAGCTAAGGCACCAGCCACATACACCAGAGCTGGCAGGTTCAAATCCAGTCCAGGCCTGCCAAATGACTACAACCAAAAAATAGCCAGGCATTGTGGTGGGCACCTATAGTGCCAGCTACTTGGGAGGCTGAGACAAGAGAATCACTTAAGCCCAGGAGTTGGAGATTGCTGGGAGCTGTGACACCATGGCACTCTACCCAGGGCGACAGCTTGAGGCTCTGTCTCAAAAAAAAAGAAAGAAAAAGGAAAAGAAAGCCCAAAGTTAGATAATAGATACAAATCCAAATTTTTCACTAATCTTTAAGAAATGTAGATGTGGAGAGATAGATTTATGGAATAGGATAGAAAACCAAGCGATGAACCCAGGTACTTATCATATTTGATCGTTTATAAGCCTATCAAAAATATTCAGTGGGGGAAAGACTCCCTATTTAACAAGTGGTGCTGGGTAAACTGGCTGGCGACCTGTAGAAGACTGAAAGTGGATCCCAACTTTTCACCATTAACAAAAATTGATTCACACTGGATAGAAGATTTAAACTTAAGACATGAAACTCTAAAAAAATACTAGAAGAGAGTTCAGGGAAAACACTTGAAGAAATCAGCCTGGCAGAATATTTTATGAGGAGGATCCCCCAGGCAATTGAAGCAACCCAAAAATACATTACTGGGATCTGATCAAACTAAAAAGATTTTGCACAGCCAAGAGCACAGTAAGTAAAGCAAACAGAAAACCTTCAGAATGGGAGAAGATTTTTGCAGGTTATGCTGCCGACAAAGGTCTAATAACTAGAATCCATAGAGAACTCAAAATAATCAATAAGAAAAGAACAGATAACCCCATTTCTATGTGGGTAAGAGACTTGAATAGAAATTTTTCTGATGAAGACAGGCGCATGGCCTATAAACACATGAAAAAATGCTCATCATCCTTAATCATCAGGGAAATGCAAATCAAAACCACTTTGAGATATCATGTAACTACAGTAAGATTAACCCACATCGCAAAATCCCAAAACTACATATGTTGGCATGGATGTGGAGAGAGGCACTTATACACTGCTGGTGGGAATGCAAGCTAATACGACCTTTTTGGAAAGAAGTTTGGAGAATACTCAAGGAACCAAAAGAAGACCTGCCATTTGATCCTACAGTTCCTGTACTAGGTATATATGGGGTTCAGTGTATATACCCAGATGATCAAAAGTTACTTTACAATGAAGACATTTGCACCAGAATGTTTATTGCAGCCCAATTCATAATTGTCAAGACATGGAAACAGCCCAAGTACCCATCAACCCATGAATGGATTAATAAATTGTGGTATATGTAAACCATGGAATACTATGCAGCCATAAAAAGTATGGAGACCTCACATCTTTTATGTTTACCTGGATGGAGTTGGAACATATTTTTCTTAGTAAAGTATCTCAAGAATGGGGAAAAAAGTATCCGATGTACTCAATACTACTATGAAATCAACATATAATCACCTATACATTCATATGAATGGTCAAACATAACTATAGTCTAGAAAGTAGAAGGGAAGAGGAGAGAGTGGGGAGGGGAGGAGGAAGGTGGGAGGAGAGAGGGTATTTGGAGGGACCTCACCTAATGTGCATGATGCAATGGTACATTTCAAAACTATTAAGAAAAGAGTGTAATTGTAATGGATGTGTTACTTAGTTCAAGATGAGCATTTCACATTGTATATCAAATCAGTACACTGAAACTCACAAGTGTATAAATGTACACAGTTATGATTTCATAAAAAAAGAAATGTAGGTTCCACGCCTGTGGCTCAAGTGGCTATGGCGCCAGCCACATACACCTGAGCTGGCAGGTTAGAATCCAGCCCAGGCCCAAAAAACAACAATGACGGCTCCAACCAAAAAATGGCCGGGCATTGTTTCGGGTGCCTGTAGTCCCAGCTACTTGGGAGGCAGAGGCAGGAGAATCACTTGAGCCCAGGAGTTGGAGGTTGCTGTGAGCTGTGATGCCACGGCACTCTACCCAGGGTGATAGCTTGAGGCTTTGTCTCAAAAAAAATAAATAAAGAAAGAAATGTAGATGTGCTAACCTCTCTAGTTAAAAGAGATTATATATATATGTGTATATATATATATATATACACACACACACATACATATTTATTTATTTTAAATCCATCTATATGAAGTCTATAGGAGCTGCTCCTAAAATACAAGGAAAAGCTGAAAATAAAGGCATTTAAAGAGATATGTCAAGGCTGGGTGTGGTGGCTTGTGCCTGTAATCCCACCCCTCTGGGAGGCTGAGGTGGGTGGATTGCTTGAGCTCAGGAGTTCCAGACCAGCCTGAGCAAGAGTGAGACCTAGTCTCTACTAAAAATATAAAAAAACTAGCTGGGCGTAGTGGTGGATGCCTATAATCCCAGTACTCAGGAGGCTGAGGCAATAGGATTACTTGAGCCCAAGAGTTTGAGGTTACTGTGAGTTATGATGATGCCATGGCACTTTACCCAGGGTGACAGAGTAAGACTGTCTAAAAATCAAAGGTATATCAGAAAAATGCCAAGTAGAATAAATTATACTGGCTTTATTAGAATCAAAAATAGTCATTAAGTTAAATATTGTCAGAGATAAAGTTCCTAATAATGATAACAATTTTAGTGCACAGGTTAAGTGCCTGTAGCTCAAGTGGCTAAGGTGTCAGCCACATACACCAGAGCTGGCAGGTTTCAATCCAGCCCGGACCTGCCGAACAACGACAACTACAACCGAAAAATAGCCAGGCGTTGTGGCGGGTGCCTGTTGTCCCAGCTACTTGGGAGGCTGAGGCAAGAGAATTGCTTAAGCCTAGGAGTTGGGGTTTGCTATGAGCTGCGACGCCATGGCACTCTGCCCAGGGCAACAGCTTGAGGCTGTGTCTCAAAAAAAAATGTTTTAGGGTGGCGCTTGTGGCTCATCGAGTAGGGCACCGGCCCCATATACCGAAGGTGGCAGGTTCAAACCCGGCCTTGGCGAACTGCAAAACAGAAAAATAGCCGGGCGTTGTAGCAGGCGCCTGTAGTCCCAGCTACTCAGGAGGCTGAGGCAAGAGAATCGCCTATGCCCAGAAGTTGGAGGTTGCTGTGAGCTGTGCTGCCACAGCACTCTACCGAGGGTGATAAAGTGAGACTCTGTGTCTACAAAAAAAATTATAATAAAAAAAAAATGTTTTAGTGCACATAGAAGACATAAAAATTCAACTAATAAAATAGCCTCAAAATATGCAAAGCAAGAAGGGCTAAAACTTCAGAGAAAAATTGATAAATCCATGATTATTATGGAAGATTTTAACTTATTTCTTCCAAGTATTGATATTTCAAGCAAATAAAAATTAAGAAAGATATAGGTTTAATCTATGTAATAAACAAACTTGAACAAATGGGCATAAATAAAATGCTAAATCCAACAATTAGAGGATATAAGTATATAATATACATCATATAATATTACATATAAATTGTATAAATGTATACAATGACATTAATAGGTTAAAGAAGAAATTCTATGCAGAAAAAGCATTTAATAAAAATCAATAGCCTTTTATGATTCAAGTTTTTATCTTAGGAATGCAATGGAATTTTCTCAACTTGCGAAATTAAGTAAAAAGTTAAATGAGAAAAAAAAGTTAAAAGACAACAAGGCAAGGATCCCAACTGATAGCCTTCTAATCAACATTTCATTGGACGTTTTAGCCAAAATGGCAAAGACAAAAGAAAGAAAAGGCATAATGAGTAGAAAGAAATAAGACTATTTCTGAAAAGTGAAGTAGAACTATCATTTTTTCCAAATGATATGATTATCTACATGGAAATCTCAAAACAAGTAAAAGTGAGCACTCAATAATTTTAGAGAATTGGGGATTCATTTTTAAAAAGCGAAACAATGATAAGCACACAGTATAAGGTAGTGATTATGGTCAGGGATGAGGTAGGGAGTTGGGATGGGGTGAAACACACAGGCAGACTCCATGGTTTGGGCAATAGTTTAGTTCTTATAGGTAGTGTTGGGTTCATGGATGTTCATTTTATTGTGCTTTATAGCTTACATCACTTATATATTTTCTTTGTGTATATATCCAATATAACATAGTGAAAATAAAAAATTAACTCCAGCGACTTGCTGCTTTTTAGACAAACAAGAAACCACTAAAAAAGAGTAAATCTTGATAGTAAAATAAAGGGCTGGACAAAGATAAAGATATGGTAGGTCAAGGTACACCAAAAAGACTATAGGAATACCAATGTTATCATCAAAATGGAATTCAAGGCCAAAAACATTAAACAGGACAAAGGAAAATATTTAATAAAGAAAGATGCATCCCTTAGGAAGATAAAGCAATCGTGAACTTTGTTGTACCAAACAACAGAGCAGTCAACTATATATAAAGCAAAAACCCCAAGGGAAAAAAAAATCACAATAGTTTGTCTTAGTATTCTCCTGCTCAGCGGTCAGAATGTCACCTGAGCAGAGCCCTGGCTTTGAGGAATAACCACTGGAACAGGTTCCCATCTTCACCAGTGATTTGGATATTAAGAAGTATGGGTAGGCTCCCAGGGATCCCAGTCTGTCCTTGCTCAGCCTCTCAGCCCTAGCTCCTCATCTGCTCCTATATCTGGCCTTCCCATGGATAATCCCTACTCCTTCCTGCCTCTTCTCCTGACCTGCCTATTGTTCACCAACTTTCTAGGCTCCTAATCTAGAGGGGAGCCTTTTATCTATGAAAATGAACCCACTCTCCTTCCTTCTCTTCCAACTCTATAAAGTACCTTTCTATCTGTGCTAACTGGCCTTGTGATTTTAGGAGGTCACTAACTACTCTGTGCTCTGTTTTCCCCCTCTGTATAGCACAAGACAGTGGTGGGAGGGGCTCAGACTGCGCCCATGGTATGGCTGGGCCAGGCCAAGAGAGGAAGGGTGGCTCTCTGGTCACTGGTCTCCTTCTCTCCTGGCTTCTCTTGTTTTGTCAACCTCTCTGCTGGCCATTGCCCAGGCAGCAGCTTAGGATGGGCAACACCTCCCAGCCCTGCAGCTGAGTCCTCACTGTGGTTCCTCTGGAAAGAGGCCTCTCCATCTGTCCTTTAGGCCACTCTGAGGCTTTCCCTAGCTTGGGGCCTGGGCTGGTGAAGCCTACTCCACCCTTCAGAAGGGCAGCATTGCAGAAACTTTGGGGCTTTTCCTGTCTGTGTCTGTCCTGGCTTTTCGTTAGGAAGAGTTCCTTGCTTACACTGATAACCTATTCTTGGGAAATGCCACTCACTAGCTCTGTGACCTTGAACAAGCTCCTTCACCACTCAGAGCTTCAGTGTCTTCATTTATAGAATGAAGATAAGAACAAAACTTCTGAGTGAGAATTAAATGGGATAAGACCCAAAGGTACTGATCCTGTTAAGTACTATTAGCATCATTCACTATCACTAGGCGTTGGCAGGTATTGGCAAGCAAAAGGATCAATTGCAGTAAGTTGCCTTCTTGCAGAAACGCAACTTCACTTTGTTTTTGTAGAGTGTGATTCCAGTTTTCTGCTCTTGTCACAATCACTCTGTCTGGGGACATTTTTGTGATGGGTATAACCTGATTATTTGCTTATTAGTAACTCAACACCAATAATTCTTTTTCAATTGAACTCTTTTGTGTATGAAGTGCCCACTGCCTGTCCCCGCAGCACAGCCTCCAACTTCCCGCTGTGAGTGAACCAGACCTATGGCCCCCCTCTGTGTAGGAGGAACAAGAGGGGGCCTACATCAGGCAGGTGCTCATGGGCACAACAGCTGGGATGGCAAGAACGTCTCTCACAGTGATGACATACGCTGTCCATTGTGTATTTTATGGCAAACAATCATCATTTTCATTTGTTCTCCAGAAATCTTTGACAATATACATTGGATGTAGTCTGCAGAGACAATGTTTCCAAATAATGCCTCTTAAATACCAACTCAAAATCCGTGCACACACAGGTAGAGTTTTCACAGACCATACTCATATAAATGAAGTGGGGGGCTATAGAGGTCACTATTGTCCTCCGCTGAGAACCAGGTTTTTATTTTGGGGGAAATACTACCTCATTTATTCACCCAATAACTCTGTGAGACGAGGTGGGTTTTTAGTCATCACTCTCTGGTGACATGTGACAGAGACTCAAACTAGCTTAATCAATAAAGGGCTTTATTGGCCATTTATTTGTTAGCACTTTAATGCCTTGATAAATGGAAGCCTCTCTGCCCTCCTTGCCTCTCACCTCCTGCCTGTGACCTGGCCACAGGCTCCAGGGCTCCCCCCTGTGGTGAGGCGCAGGGCTGCGCGCATCCCTGTAACTGGTGACGCTAGAAGGTGCCCTGACTGCCTAGCGGTGACAATCTCCCGCCACCTAGTCCCCGATGCTCCTCTGGCACAGCCCTTGTGGTCACATAGCTGCTGTCTCTCAGCCTCGGAGAAGGGAGAAAGGCAGGCTGGCGTTACAGGAGTCAGCTCCCGGGAAGCTTCTCTGGCTTGAAGGGTGTGCAGCGCGTCGCCATTGTCAGATCAGTTGCCTCCCACCCCACAGGCCCCGGTGGGGCTCAGTACCTGAAATGGTCAGAATGAAAAACTGACCCTGGGGCAGGGGATCCCACTTGTGGCCTGCGGCCCCCTGCTCTGGAAGCATCCAGGGCGGACAGCGCATCCTGAAGTGGACATGGGCCTCGCCCTGTAGAAGAGCCTCCCGCATGGGTCCAGGGGCGTCCTGGGGAGGGTGGGGCTGCTCTGATGCCGACCTTCCTCCCCGAGAAGGGTCTGCTGGGCTGTGTGGGGGCTCTACTTCCCCCCTGGGGGCCCCCTTGGGGCTCATGGCACTGGTGTATCTGTGAAACGGGTCAAGTACCCGTTCACAGGCTGGCCAGAGGCGTCAGTGAGACCAGTGTAATGAGGCTGGGTGGCTGAACGCTCCACAAGAGGGTGCTACTTTTTAAATCCTCCGCCCATCTCCCCTTTTTTCTTCCTATGTTCTGTCACTGCCCCAGTTCAAACCCCAGCTTGCGACTTCCTAGCTGTGTGACCTCAAACAGGTTATTTTACACCTCTGGGCCCGCTCTCCTGTCCTGTAAAATGGAAATGCTCACGTCCACTTCTCAGGGGCGCCGTGGGGCAGGCACGGTATCACCGGGGAACCGCGCCCACGCAGTGCCCGGCGCACAGACGCCGCTGGGGAGCAGGTGTCTTCCCTCCCGCCTTCTGCTGCGCAATCAGAGGCTTCCGCCGCCCTCGCGGCTTCTCGGAGCTCCGTCGGCCGTTCGCCTGTCTGACTCCCGATCGCCACCTCGCGGCCTGATGGGTGACTGCAGGTTTAGTAGCGAAATTCAAATGAGTTACCCTGGGACTCAGCGCAAAGCGCCCTAGGATTTGATAAAGAGGAAGGATTGAAGGTGCAGCGCAGGTCATAGAAAGCCACCTGGATGTTCTGCCACAGAGGGAAGGTTCACCGCGGGCCGCCTGCCCCTGGGCCCTTTCCCACCAGATTCTGTCCTTAGAATTTTCTATACCACTGCTGCTGATGCTATTTGAGTCAGAGTTTTCCAAATGAAGAAATAGAGACTCTTGAGACCATGGTGGGGGACACCAAGGACTCCAATGAATTGAAAATGTACATTTTCTTTATCTAGGGAGTGGGTAGAGAGGTTGCTGTTTTGTTATTCCTCTTAAGGCCACGAATAGGTATGCTTGAGAATGCATATACTTCTCTGTATTCAATGTCCCATGTTGTCCTGGCTTTATTTCCAGCTTAATCAAATAATGGTGTCGGGTGTTCCTTGCTACCTTAACTGACCCTGGCATCCCCAGCACAGACACTGGCACTACCGATCTTACCTCCCGGTGTCTCTGGGCTTCATACTCTGAATTCCACTTGGACCCTGGGGGAGCCCTGCCTCCCAGCCTCCTGCTTGGCATCCCACCTTGGGCCTTTGCTCTACCTGTTCTCCTGGTCAACCCTTCCATCTCCTTGTGCCCCACTCTGACCCATCTTTGGAGGCTCAGCCCAAGTGTTTCCTCCTCCACGAAGCTGTCTCTGGTTTCCCAGGCAAAGTGACCAGCCCTCCCCGCTTGGAGTCCTTTCTTTCTCCAAACTCCTTCTTCTAAGGCTCCATCCAGATGGGCCTGGGTCTTTTGAGGGTCCGCCAAACAAGGGATGAGCAGCCTAGATTTGTCTCTACTTTCCAGCTGGACTCCGTGGTTGCTCTGAAGTCAAAGCCATGAACAGAGTTCCTCTGTCCATGAGTGCCTGGGGTCAAGATCTGGGACATGCAGAAGCCAAAGAAGGTGTCTAGGGCAGAGCAGTGGGACCTGTAAGACAGGGAGTCCTGGGAGGAACAGGGGCAGTGTCCTCATCTAGCAAATGGACAATTTTGTCCCACAGGGCTGCAAGAAACTAGGTGCACAAGGCTCAGCCCAGCGGGTGCAGTGACCTTCCTTCTGGCCATCCTGCCGTGCTTTTCAGGTCATCAGTTTAAGTGCCCGTCTGTCCAGGCTGTCCCGTTCTGTGCAGCTGCTGGACCCACCTCACCGTCTTAATCCAGGGCTCCTGACCTCGAGAGAGGCTGCAGGACTGACAGCAGGGAGGGATTCCAGAGGCAGTACTGGGGGCCCTGACTCTCTCCCTGGGCTTCAGACCTCTTGAAGACCAGTTTTGTGGGTGGGCTCAGTCATTCTCCTCTCCTAAGCTCCTGCAGGATCCATGGCCTAAACCTTCCCCAACCTCAAGTCTCTGAACAGAATTACCCTGGAGCACATTACTTCCTCTAAGCCTCAGTTTTCTCATCTGTGCAATGGGATAAGAGCAGTTCTGAGTTGTGAGTCAAGTCAGAGAGTCGAAGCCTGTGAGTGGCAGTGGCAGGCATTTGGCTAGAGTTTGTCCTGTTTAAATCTGCCCCTAGAAAGGGGGGCTCAGGGGGGTTCTCCCCCATTACCTCTCTTGTCCCCAGGGATATTTTCTCCCCCATCCCATGCCTATACCTTCTGGGCTTGGGAAGAAGACAAGCCAGTGACAGTGGAGAGGATTAGCACAGACCCCTCCCCTTCACCCCTCACACATTTTTTAGTGACAGGATTTTAAACGGTTGCTGTAGGCTAGAGAGTTGGCAGCCGGCTGTTGGCCAGGGTGGAGCTTGGAGGCCCCCTGTCACCTGAGCCCTGGCCTGGGGCTTGGACCCATAGACACAATTTAATTTTGTCTCTGTACAGTGCAGCCTGGGCTAAGTGACTCAATTACTCTGAGCCCCAGTGAGGCACTCTGAAGGCAGGGATTTCCTTGTGCACAGAGTCCCTGTGCGTGACCTTGAAGGACCCGATTGCAGGGACAGAGAGTGTGGGCTTGGGGAGGCAGCCTGGGTGGGGGGTGGCAGGGACATGGGTTTGTGGCCTAACCTGGCTTTGAACCCTGGTTCCAAAATCCCTGGTTGGTTAGCTTTGTTATATTGAGCTGGTCTTATCCTCCTTCTGAGCCTCGGGTTTTTTCTTCTGAAACATGGGTCCTGCGTCAGGTTGTTGAGGTGTCGGTGAGGAGATAGATGAGCTGGAGGTCCTCAACATCTCTGGACCCCAGGAAGCTGCAGTGGCTGGAATGGTGAAAAGTGAGTCCAGAGGAGGGCACAGGAAGGTACCTGCCTCTAGGGGGCGCTGGTGCCCATGGGCAGGCGGATGCTAAAAGGTGTCTTTGAGGTGGCCCTGCCACAGGGATGGGGAGAAGAGGTGGGGGAAAGGGAGAACATTAGGATATCAAGAATGTGGACAGGAAGCCCAGAGGCCTCCCAGATGGATGTATAGATAAAGACACACCTGTGTGGAGGTACCAAAATCCTCACCAACACACCCACACACCAGGGACACCCAACTTCATATACAGATATGAGCAGCTTTGCTGGTAGACCCAGCCATGTGTGACACACCAATACCTGCAGACACCGAGCTTCATGCATGACATACCTAGGCAAAGCGATCCCCAGAACCAAATGCATGTGCACACACCTCGATGGTCCTCAAAGTACTCCAGGGAAACTTGAGACTCAAGGAAACGTATCCTTCTCCCCAACTGCGCCACTATCTCCCCTAGGTCCCATGGCCACAGCCAGTCCCAAGTCCTCGTGATCACTCAGGGTTTGGCCTCAGTTTCTCCTTTCTACCACTTCCCCCTCCCTTGGTGAGTCCATCCATCTTGTGCCTCAGTTACTATCCTCCTGGCTGCTGCAGACCTGGGTGCTCAGCATCTGGTCCCTTTGAGGCCTGGCCCTTGTCCTGGCCTAGGACATCTCTACTTTGATGCCCCAGAGACCATCAGCTCACACACACCCCTCCCCACACCGCCATCTCCTGTTACCCAGGGACACAGATATCTGTTGCCTTGACTCCCTCCTCACCAGTATCTCTGGAATCTGTGCCCTTTTTTACTCCCATTACCACCCTAGTCAAAGCCTTGTCACTTCTCACATAGGCGTTAACCCTAACCTCCCCGGCTCCATCCAGTTTGCCTTAGTCAAGTCTATTCTTCACTGGGCAGCAGAGCCAGGTCTGGCCCTCCCCTCAATCTTAGCTACCTTAGTGTAAGAGACTCACAAGACTTTGCCTGCCTCTGAGTTTTTATGGAAGCCTGAGGTACTCCCAAACAACCCACTCCACTAATAGGCAACTTCAGATTTCAGCTTAATGTGTAGCTTCTTCCAAGAAGCCTTCCATGATGCGCCACTCTTCCAAGCAAGGTTGGGTACCCCGGTAATAGGCTTCATCATATCTCAACTGAGCTGTTATCACGTCACACTATCTCCTTGAGGCAGGGACCCCAAGCCTCAGTTCTCAGGTGGCTGACCTTGAAGGGGCCCTTCTCAAACACTGCTTGGCTGAATGAATTAATGAGTGGAATACAGTGAGATGGAGAGAGGTCCTATGCATCTGTTTCAAGACTGGAGAAAGTTGGGGGCTGGGCTGGGGCAAGGATGGCAGGGGTGAGGTTACGGGATGGGACTGGCAGGACCCGGGCCCCAAGCTCTTCATCCTCCCGGGCCTGCTGGCTCTGGTGGCTGTCCCTGGTAATATCATATGCATGACTGGCTCAGGGCCAGCAGGGCCCCGTCCCGCTCCACCCACCAGCCCCCCAAGGAGAAGCACCACAGGCGTGTACAGGTTGGTTTATTTACAAATATACTGATGTCTCATCTTTTTTTTGTTGCTGTTTCCATTTTCTGCTTTTGTGGGAAGAGGCGGAAGGTGAGAGTGGAGGGCAGGTTGGGGTGGTGATATGGTAAACACTAATAAATAATTTAACAATGACAAGTTATTAAATAAAATGTGTCTGGGGATGGCGGGTGGGCAGTGAGAGTCTGTACAAAGAAAACAGAGGAATGGCCAGTGGCTGGGACCCCACACCCGGCTGGGCTAGGCTCCTACGGGACCCCAGGGTAGGGCAGGGGCGCCGCAGAAGGGGCTGACCTGCAGTGGCGCCTCCCAAGGGCTAGACGCTGGAGGGTCCCTCCTGCCCTCAGCCCCAGGCAGCTTGTGCCCGTGAATGTGGGTGTGTGAGCCTCTGTGTGCGTCGGGTGTGAGTGTGTGTGTGTGGTGGGGGCATGTGCGCGAGTGTGTGGTCCTTTCCCCATGGGGCAGAGCCAGCCCCAGAGCCACAGGTTCTCCCTCACTGAACTGGGGCCAGTTCAGCCAATCTTCCTTGCTGAGACTCCCAGTGTGCTAAGTGAAAAGGGCAACCAGATGGGCAGGGGAGGCTGCCTCAATGCCAGGGTCTGCAGAACTTCCTGAAGAAGAGGCTGTCCCCCAACCCTGTGCCAGCCCCGCTCACCTGGGTGTGACACCTGGGCCTACCCACACCTTGCCCATGCACATGACCCTTTCTCCCACAAGCTGTGCTGGCCTCTTGTCTGGCCCCTGTGACCATGGTACCCTCTTCTTGGCTTCCAGGGGAGTCTCCCAGGATAGCAGAGTGCCTGGTGGGCTTCATGGAGCAGGCAGGTGAGGTGCTGGCTTCTGGTCCCCCTCTGACTGACTCTGTTACCTGGGTGAATTCCTTCCACTTTCTGGCCCTTGACTTCCCTGGGCTTTCCCCCAGACTCCTCCTGCCCACTTCTCACTTTCTGCCTCTTCCTCCAGAGCCCACACAGTTGCTACCCTCTTCCCTTGGGTTTCCCACTCCAGCCCCACATGACAATGATCCCTTATCATGGCAGGGGCAGGGGTGGTCCTAGCTTCTACTTGGAGCCCCCACTGGGGCTGCACTTCCTCCCACAAGAGGGAAGAACCTGTTCCTCTTTGCTCACCCCAGACCCTGGTGAGCCTGCTTAGCCCTGCCAGCTTTTGCTGGGTGACCCTGAACACCTCACCTCCCTTCAGTGAGCCCCAGGCTCAAAGACATGGGTCCCTATAGTCTGGATAGGGCTGGGATGGAGCAGGTTTGCCTCTTCTTCTAGGAGAGCGAGCCTACATCTTGCTCACCCGGGACCTACCCCTAGTCCAGGACTGGGCAGAGTGGGCATCGGTGTCAGGGAGCCTGTGAAGGCTCCTAGGCATGGCTGACAGGGTATCTTTGAGGGCTCCCCTGGCTTTAACAATCTCTGTGGCACAAGCCTGAGGGTCCCTATGCCAGCTCCTGGCACAAGCCAGCATGACAGAGGGAGCAGAGGCCCAGCAGGACCTGAGGATTATAAGATTCCGGAGTGGGATGAGGTGCCCCAGTGGCCAGCAAGCTAACTAAAGACGTCATGCCCCGACATGGAGATCACTGGGCTGCCACGTCCTGTTCTCAGCTCTGGCTCTGCCACCGGCTTGCTGTGAGACTACATGCAGGTCTTGTGCCCTCTCCCAGCTCTGGTCTTCCCGCTGTGAAATAAGGGAGGGGAAGCGGGTGAGCCATGTCTGATGTTCTTCCAGCTTAACAAGCCCAGGAGGTAACAGTGGTCTCCTTAGAGCCCAGGGTGCTATCTTGGGATCGCAATGTGTCCCTGGTACGATTTAGACTGAATGTGCAAAGAAGGGGGACATGTCTCAAGAAGCCAGTGTGGCTGCCGAAGGGAACAGAAGTGGCATGGGTTCCAGAGGGGCTGAGGCTGCAGGAGGACCAAGGACATCAACTGAGGTCCTTGGCAAAGTTTTGCTTCTAACAGGAAGAGCCCCAGCCTGGCTGGCTGCTCAGGTTTGAGCGGTGACACACTGAGCCGTGTGCTCCCTCTGACAGGCCTGCCCTGGGGAAGAGCATGGTGAAGTGTGAGTACAGAAGCCCAGCATGAGTGAGGCAGGTGGCCCAGGACGCTCTGGAGGGACTGAGGTCCCCACAATGCAGGGAGCAAAGCACAGGCAGGTTGGTGAACTCTGAGGATTCTAGGGAGAGCCAGGCAGAGGGGCCCAAGGTGGAGAGGGACACTCATCGTCCTCAGGTACTCCAGGGTTGGACCAGCTGACCGCAGGGTGGTGGCCTAGGCTGGACTTTAAAGGCAGGGTTGCAAGCACCTGAACAGGGCACAGTGAGTCCCAGGGCCCAGAAGGCTGCCCTCCCTTGCTTTGATGGGGTTTGTGCTGAGCCGTCTGGAGCTGAGGTGGGGACAGGGCACTGTTTCTGGAAGGGCACTGGATGAGATCTTTTGTGAAATCCCACAGGCTTGCAAGGGGGCTGGACATGTGGTTGGAACGCATCATCAGGGGAGAACTGGTTAATGGGCCAAAGCCAAATAGGGAGAGGCCCCCATGGGCCACACACCTAGAGTGATACTCAGGGCCGACTCCTCACCTCAGCACATGGGCTTGGAAGGGAGCAAAGTAGCGGTCACAGAGATGTACACAGAGACACACCCCCAGGCTGCACTGAGTCCAGGAAGAGGGAACGGAACAAGAAGAAAGTCACGGTCCTTCACTGGTTCTACACAGTAAGGACTCCCTCCCATCCTGCGCTCACACAGAGAAGAGACGCCTTAGCCGTCACTTGTGTGTGAGTGCCAGGGGATTCAGTGACAGAAGGGCAGGGTGAGTAATGTCCAGTGTCATGTGGCCCAAACACTCACTGGACCTCGGCTGCATTAACAAGGGCAATGGCATCACAGCAGAGGAGCTGATGGGCCAGCTCGCTTCTGGCAGCTGATGTCTGCCCCACACCTTTACAGGGAAAGCTGGAGCCCTGCAGGAGGGACCATCTAGGAGGGACGGCAGGAGTCACCTGGCGCTGAGAGACCAGGACTAGCGCTACAGAGCACCAGAGGCGTGGGGAGGGGTACAGTGGCTTGGGAGGGAGCCAAGCAGTAGGTGGAGTGTCAAGGGGGTACTTCTGTGGTCCCTGTTCACCCAGAGGTTTTGCTGTTTGACCTGATGCTACCTGGTTCTGGGGGCTCCGTCTCTGTCCTCCCTGTCCAGGCAGCCCCATCTGGGTTCATGTGCTTCAAGCTCAACCTCCCTCTCCCTTCCCCTCTGTCCCCATTCCAGCCTCCTTTCTGCTCCCTGACAAGGCAGGGCAGCCTTGCAGAGCACCCAGTCCCTTTCAGCATCCCTGGGGCTGTGTGCGTGTGCAGGGTGTGCCTGTACACGTGTGTGCTTGTGCCTCCTCTGCCTTTGGGTCTGCCTGGGCTCGGTCCACACTCCCAGCCCCCCAGTGCCTCCTGCTCAGGCAGAGCAGCTGTGGGCTGGCACACCTGCAGGGCTCTTCGCCATGGCTGCTCCAAGCTCAGGCAGGCCAGGTGGGCCTGGCCCTCGCTAGAGGGGGAGGTGGGCACCACCACAGGGCCAGATACACATGCTTCTCGGGTCACAGGCATCATCGTCCTGGGGCTGGCATGGGAACCATGGAGGTTGGCTGGACACAGAGAGTACGTTTAAAAAAATAGAGAGAATTTAAACTTCCCAAAAAAGATGGGGAGGGAGAAAGCGCTGATGGAGGCCGAGGAGGGACTGGGAGGCAAGTGGCCATCCGAGAGCTCTGGGTCCCTGGGGGTGACAAGGTCTCTGTGGGTAGGACACAGCTCTGCCCAGGCTGTGTCCATCTACCGGTCTGGCTATGCCCAATGGACACTTTAGCCAGGCCCGGCTGGCCAAGGGGAGGGCACCGTATGGCTGTCTGTAGAGTCTATGTTGGCAACGGGGTGGGGGTAGCCAGGCCAGCTGCTGGGGTTGCAGTCCCACCCCAGGCCCCGTGCCCAAGCGTCCATGCGCCCGGCTGGCTCTCAGGAAGCGAAGTAGGAACTCTGCATGGAGTAGAGCCGGTCGATGGGGTTCCCTACGCGGGCCTGCAGGGAGCCCACGTCTGAGGATCCGAGGAAGCAGTCGCTGAGGCTGGTTAAGGAGGTATCACTGTCAATGTCGTGGAAGATGGAGTCATTCCCTGGGGGACAGAAGGGGCGTCAGGACACGGGTGCTGGCTGGGACTCTTGGGGGCCCCGTCAGCCCTACAGGCTGTACAACCAGAGGCCATAGAGAGACAGGATGGCCTGCTGGCCAGTCCTACCCAGAGGGACTGGGCTGTCAGGAAGAGGCAGGTGGGCTGCACTGACTGGGACCGGCTATGACCAGGATGGCAGGTGGTTATCATGGTCCCAGTCCTGCCCAGCCAGGCAGGGAGTAGGGACAGTGCTGGGGTAGGCTGGGGGTGGGGCAGCTTACCATAGGGGTTCATGTGGTCACCTGGCATTTGGGGTGGCGTGAGGCCCTGCTGGAAGGGGTCGCTGCTGCCATAGGGGCTCTGCTCCATGGCCACGATCTGCTGCTGCGGCGGAGCCAGCGGCGTGTAGGAGGCCATCATGCCCTCCATGCGGCTGGACAGAACCTCTGGGGGCAAAGCATGCCATCACTGCCTGGCCCATCCTGGCGGCCCCTCATGGCCTGGCTTCTCTGGAAGCCCCACAGATGTCTCCCATGAGTCCCTTTTGACCTCCTTGGGACTGGCCAGGGGCCCCTCGCTGGCTGAGATTGTCCAGACACCTCACTTCCCAGCCTCTTCCCTAGACATGTCTCATCTCCTTTTCCAGAATCAGTTTGCTAAAATCTAGGGTCCCCCCTACTCCATCTCCTGCGTCCCCCCTCCCTCAGGGGCCAGGAGAGGGAACCCCATTTAGGCAATGGTGATTCTACATGTGAGTGCCATGCACACCCCACATCTGGGTGCACCAAAGTCCCACACCCAGGGCAAAGAGGCCCAGGGAAGGTTTTTAGGAGGAAGGGGCCCAACCCTTCCCTGTGACTTAAAGAATCGGCAGAGGCTTGGCAGGCCCCAGCAGAGGTGAGGCATGCCAGGTGGAGGGCAGCAAAGGCCCAGGCTAGAGGAACTGCCAGCACATGAGACCAGCATGGGAGAGGAACCTCAGCCACGGAGGGCCTTTGGGGGCCAGCTTGGTATCAGAAGCCAGGGGAGGTCTTAGCAGGGTACGGGTGAGCCAGCTGGAGCCAGTGGGCAGAGGAGGTCTGGGGAGGTGCCGGGGTCTCACTCCTAGGTGGGGGTGAGTGGAATCCAGGAAAAGAAAACACCCTGACTTAGCAATGCCATGCAAGAGGGACAGGAAGGTCCGAGGTGACTCCTGGGTTCCTGGCCTGGGCAACAGGGTGGACTACGGTACCACTAAGAGATGAGGTGGGGAGGGCAGGGTGTGCCACATACACGTGGGCAGTGGTGGGTGTAAAGTGTGGGTGGGGGATTGTGGGACATTCTCAGGGAGGTTGTGTCCAGGAGGCAGCTAGGAAGACCGGAGGGTGAGACTGCCCAGGAGCCGGCTGGGAGACCAGAGGCAGCGACTGCAGCCCCACCCGGGCAGAGGGAGGAGGAAGGAGGAGCTGGGCTCTCAAGCCCCGCATCCAGTCTGGCCTGGCCTGGCCTTGAGTCCTGAGGAGAAGGGGCTGCCCAGCACTGTCCTGTGCCTGAGAGCAGGCAACTCTGCCTCCGCCGTCCCTGCACCCTCCCTGCACAGCCAGAAGGCTCAATGTCGCCATGGGCCCCAGGAGACCAGTCCTGGCCTAAGATCCGGATGTGGAAACAGCATTTTTAGAAAAGCCCAGTGTAGGGGAGCCTGACCCCTCTCCTTAAACTGGTCCCTCACCACCCAAGCAGACTCCTCAGCACCCTGACAAACTCTGTCAGGAGATTTCTGCTGAATGCTGGCTGCAAGGCAGTGCTATCCTGTTAAAAGCACAGTTGATGAGCCTCATGCCTGGGGCTAAGGTTCAGCTTTGTGCCTTACTGGCTGAGAGATCCCAGGCAAGTCCCTCAATCTCGCCAAACCTCAGTTTCCTCATCTGTGAAATGGGAATGGCAACACCTTTCTCTGCAGGGCTCTATGAGAACCGAGTGGGATGGGTTGTGTTCAGTGCTGAGACCCAGGCCTTGCACAAAATCACTGTTCTGACTGCAGAAACTCTACCGCCCCTCCTGCCTTCTTCCTCCCCATGTCACCTGGCCCCATTGCTTTCCTACTTCTCTAGGCCTCTGAAGAGTTTAAGGCAGAACTTCCCTGGGCTTTGATGGCCTTGGTGAAGGCTTCCTGGGAATCTAGTTAAAAGAGACAGTGGGATCCTCTGTCCCCAGTCCCAGCCCCAGCTTACCCTGGCCCAGCCGCTGGGAGTTCTGCTGCTCCTGCTGCTGCTGGTGCCGCCGGGCCAGCTTCTTCATCTGTGGGGAGAGCACGGTTCAGGCCAGGCCCTCCCTGTCCTGCCCCCAGGTGGACCCCTGTCTCCTGTCCGTCCCCTACTCCCACCCTGGCTGGGACTAGCAGAGGCTGGAGGTGGCCACTCACCTTTGCTCTTTGGTTCTGAAACCAGACCTGGACCACGCGCACACTGAGGCCCGTCTCAGCTGCCAGCGTCTCTCGGACCTGGCCCGGAGAGAAGGAGACAGGTCAGGCCCATGGGGGCAGGGGCTGGGAGGTGGCAGGTTTGGGACATGTTGGGGTGGGTGGAGGGACATGGAGGGACATCCTGCCCTCAGCAAGTGCAGAGAGGGTAGGATCTGGAAAGGCAGTGGGGGTGGGGTGTGAGGTGTCCGCCCCAGATGCCCCTCACCTTCCGGCAGGGCTTGGAGGAAACCTCAAAGGAGGCCTTGAAGGCTCTTCGCTGCTGTGTGGTGAGGATGGTCCGGGGTCGCTTGGGCCTCCTGGGGTCCTTCCCGTCATCCCCGCTGCCCTTGCTCTGGCTGCCTTGCCCCTTGGCCGGCTTCATGTCCCCATCCTCGTCCTCACTCTTCACTGTGGGGGAGACAACCCAGCCTATCAAGCTGGGCTGAGGGGTGGCCCAGGCCCCAGCCTTGTACCCGCAGGCCACTTGCTGCCCGGTGGCCCCCTTGCCCTCTGCTGACACCCACATGGCTCCCCAGTAGACTCAGGATAAAGTCTACCTCCCTGCCCTGGTCCCTCATCTCCTGTCCCTCTGTCCTGCATGTCCCTTTCCCATCACATCCCCTACTTCCTTGTCCTGTTTTGCTGGCCACCCATGTGGACCTGCACAGAATGAACACGAGTTCACTGTGGACAACCACAGGCTCAGATGTGCACACACATATTCAGGAAGGCTTCAATGCAGGCCCAAGCAGGGAACAGAGGCACAGGTGCACACTCACGGTCAGGCAGATACCACAGAAGTGTGCACAGGTAAACGCCTAAGGGCAGATCTTGCCTCTAACAGACTCCTAAAGAGAAAGGCTGGGATCTGTGGACTGTTCTGGCCCTGGGCTTCCCTGGATACATCTTGGCTGGAGCTTGCCTTGTCTTACTGACCTCTGGTCCACAGGAGACCAGGCTAGCTTGCCAACCTTAAAGAGAACCAGTTCCTACTATACCAGCCCAGTGCCAGCCAGACATGAGTGGCTTAAGAGGAGGCTGCAAAGAGTTTCTTCCTTGAAGCTTCCTTGAAGCTTCTGTGAAAGACCCACATCCCCGACATTCTCACAAGAGAGCTCATGAGCACAGCATGCAGGTGCGCACACACGCAGATGCACATCGGCACATCACAAGCAGACTGGTACATGGGCCCGCAAAGGCCCAAGCACATACAGCTCCCAAGAGTAGCCCACACAGGCTGTACTTGTGGGCAGGGACGAGGAGGGGCATACATGGCACGCAGAAGCACATGCTTTCACCCACAGCCACTTCTACACCCACTGTTTAAGTCTCGGAGATGCCAGCCCCAGATGGATGGCGGAGCAGCCCCGCCTGCCCCTGGGCCTTTTGCTCCTGCTCGTCTGGACTAGTCTTGCTCCAGTCCTGTCTTCCCCGGAGCATGAGCCTCCAAGGAGGGAGCCGCTCTTCTCCTGCCAGGACTCCCTCTCCCTGGCCTGGTATCAAGTGATCATGGCACCAGGTCAGCCTCTGCTCTTCACATGGAGTCCAGACAGCAATGGGACTGGCCGTGGTGCTGCCCTGCCCAGGGACAGCAGTGACAGATGGAGAGCTCACTGACTCCACCATGGCCCCTAGCAGTGACAAACTCTTCCTGTGTGGGCAGATCCTGCAACTGTGGGGCCCAAGGTCACACAAAGGGCCGGGCAGACCAGGACCTCTCCTCTCCATGCTCCCTGCTCAAGTCCTTCCCAACTATTCCCAGGAATGACAAGGGCTAAGGCCGCCACCAGCCTTTCCCTCCTTCAGACTCATTCCCAGTTGGCCTTGCCCTTCCTGGCAGGAGGACTCCAAACTGGCATAGTCCTTTTGGGGTCTGGAACAGAGTAGAGAGGTATCTTCGCCCTGGAAAATGGGGTCTTTCCCTCTCCCCAGAGGGTCCCAGGGCCCCCAGCTGGGAAACAAGGAATAGCTCAGGCTGTCTTCTCCCCACTGCTGAAGGCTTTGGGGGGCTAGGGAGGGGAGGACACATCAGATCCCTGCTTCCCAAAAGGTCCCTAACATGCAACCCTGGTGTGGTGGCAAGAGACCAAGAGGGTGTGTGTATGCATACGTGCAACCACAAGACGCACACGTGCACAAACCATGGCAGCCATATGTAGAGTAGCTGGGTCATGTGTGTGTTTACCTGGGTATGGCTTTTGCATGCTTGGTTACACGTATGTGAGCACATATATATGCTCCTGGGCATGGGCATCTCCAGGTGCATGTTACATGTGTGTACACGGGTGATCACATGCATGCCAGTATGCATGGATATGTGCCTTTGGGAGCGTGAGCAGAGGTGTGTTTCCTATGATTGGGAGTGTGCACACGAGTGTCTGTGTGTACATATGCACATGGATGTGTGCACCTGTGCAGCTCAGGCCCTGGATCAGGGCCTGGCATCTCTGTACAGGACGCTCCTGAACACACCCCGTGGAGCCCCCCTCCCCACGGCCTGCCCGCTGCTCGGGCCGGGGCTCACCGGAGTCGGACTCATCAGGGCTCACAGAGCTGAGCAGGTCCTTCTCCTTCTCGTAGTCACCCTTGCACAGCAGCTGGCCCTCCTTGAGCACAAACTCGTCGCCCTTGCGCAGCTGCCGCTCGCAGACGCAGCAGCAGAAGCAGCCCAGGTGGTACACGCACTCCAGCGCCCGCATCACAAACTCGGTGGGGGCGATCTTCTCCATGCAGCCACTGCACTTGGCTGCGAAGAGCCTGCAGGTGCACAAAGGGGAGCGTTGGCTGGGCTCAGGGGTCCCTCCCAGGGACTCTGGTCCTGAGGGCCTCTCCCTCCAGCCACCCTGACCCTCCTGGACATGGGCCCCAGACAGCGGGGGGCCTGCAGCCCTATTCTTCTGCTTCGAGGGTACCTGGGTGAGCGCAGGGCATCCTGATGAAAGGTGCCTCTCCTGGGCGCAGACGCTCAGGAACACGGTGGCCACTAGAGGGCAGTGTGCAGGGTCCGTCTTAACCTTCCCCCAGGCCAGGACATCCTCCTGAGAAGAGTCCCTTCCACCCTCACTCCTGACCAGCTCTGCCTCCAACCTGATGCTCCCTCACCCCCATATCCAAGCAATTCTCAGCCAGCCCTGTCCAACCCTCCACCCTGCTTAGGCTCCTCCTCTCCTGTCTGAGCAGCCATCAATCGCCTCCATGGGTTCCTGGCCTCTCCAGCCCTTCAACAACTCCTCCTCCCCCAACACACACACACACACACACACACACATACACACACACACACACACACACACAGGAGCCACAGGGATCTTTCTAAAACTCACATCTGATCAAGCTGCCTCTCTGCTCCAGAGTCTTCCATGGCTCCCTAGTTCCCTTAGGGCAGTGGTTCTCAACCTGTGGTTCTCAATCCCTTTTTAACAATGAAAATACATTGCAGCATAGGAAGGTTCCCTTAGGGGAACATCCAAGCTCCTGAGCCTGGTGCTCAAGACCTGTCATGATCCTTCCTCTTCCCTCGCCTGAGGCCCACATAGTAGCCTATGGCTTCTCCAAAGCACCATAATAGTGGCAGAGCCTTTTAACATGTTCTTTCTCTGTCCCTTGGCTTGGGTAATGCCTGTTTCAGCTTCCGTACCGCCATTGTGAGCAGATATATACTGAGCATGTGCAGCATGCCAGGTGCTGTGCTAACAACCTTATGTGCAGAGATACATTTATTCCTGGTAACAACCCTAAGAGACAAGAATGAATGCTAACCCCATCTTAGAGATGAGGAAATTGAGGTGCTAGGAGGCAGAGCTGCTTGTTCAGGGCCACATGAGTAGTAAAGGCTACAGCCAAGTCTCAGCCTTGGTCTGGTCCAGATGGAACAAAGGTGTTCCATCCCCTATCTCCACAGACAAATGTGGGCACATGCTGGCCAGGCCTGGACATGCCTGCCCATGTTTGTCTGTGGAGATGGGGGATGGAACACCCTGCCCGTGCCTGCTGACCACTGCTCCCAGCAGCCCCCACCCTGTCACGTGCCCTGCTCTGTGGGAACTCAGCCTCAACAACACTTTGATGGAAAAATTTATGAAGAATCAAATTATTGCTGCTGGGAGGGAATTAAAAACATTTTTCATTCCCTGCGTCCCTGGGCCACGTCTGCGGGCGCCACCTTGGGAGCGCTGTGCACATCCCATCCCTCTTTATGGCCCGCCATTGCGGGCACAGATTACAGCTGCAATTCTCTACTAATCGGTTCTGGAACAGAAATGGCCATAAACAGGAGGCACTTGCCTGCCTCCCTTCCCGGGGCTGCCATTAGCACCGCCCACGGCGAGCTAGTGGGCAGGTGGACAGGGTCAATTCCATTTCTGCCTGCTGTCCTGGCACTAGCCAGGAACTCAGCTTGAGGGTACCTCTAGTAACCCCTGCTACCCACCTCCATTCTACCCAGCAGGCTCCTACTCATCCTGCAATGCCCAGCTCCAAGGCCACCTCCTCTGGAAGCCTTCTCTGATGGCCCAGTGTGGGGGAGGTGGCCTCCTCTGCTCCCCTGAGCTTCCCTCTGGCCTCAGTTTTCTCTGCTGTAAAATGGGATGCCAGGGGAGCTTGAGAGCTATTGTCAGGATTCAATGATACTGAGCATACAACTTGGTGACTATCAGAGCAGTGACAGTGCATGTTCCTGTCAGTGCCCAACTCTACTGGGGTTCCACAATGCAGGACCTGGCTCCATCTAATCCTCCAGGTGACCTCAGTGTTTGCAGAGCAGGTGAGTGAATTCTGGGGTGAGCTAAGGTTGAGGCCAGGCTCTCTGCTCCAGACCCCACTAGCCTACAAAGTACATGGCTGTTCAAGGGGTACATGGGCTGGAGGCTGGATTTTGCCTCTAGTTTGGCTCTTAGGCTGGATATGCTTGTTCAGGGTACAACCTACCCAACTTTCCATGGCCACCTTAGGCAGGGGCCCTAGGAATCTGGCTGGCCCTCCAGTTCTACTGAGGGGCTGAGAAAACAGCCCAGGTTTGCAGAATCTGTGCTTCTTATATGTAGGATGCCTCCTTCCCCCCACTACCCCTCTGGTCCTCCCTATACTGCCTGTTCTAGGGGCCCTACAAAGGTGTGCTGCCTGACCTCTATGGCCTGTGAGCAAACAGTCACTGGCTATGTCTCTGCTGGCACAGCAAGGCCAGGGTCCTAGGACAGGGTCAGAACACACTGAGCGGCTCCCAGAGAGACCTTCTTAGGCTGTAGAGGGGGGCAATAGGGTGGGTGACCCGCATTTGCAGTCAGTGCCACCATGCTGGTTGCATTCAGAACAGCCACGCTAATGCCTTGGCAGCAGGGGGTCGATTGCTACTTTCTCCAAACTCATCAACACAATCTATTATTAATACTTCTCCAAAGGCCCGGTGCCGCCATTACAGAGGCAGCGCCAGCCACTCGGGGCATCATCTGTTATCTAGATTGCAAAAACTCAGGATATAAAACAAACCGCATGCACTTTATAAATGGAATGCGCCATCCATTTGGTCTCCAAGCATCTCTCTCCCCAATAAAACATCGGGGGGGATGCATGAAATACTCGCTCCCAATTATGGGGCTGCCTTTGTCTACCATGCTGGGATGAGAGCTACTAATAGCAGGTGCAGGAGGGGTTGGAGGGCACCAGTGGAGTCCCCTCTTCTCTGTGAGCTCCCCTTCCCTCCCTCAGTGCCTCTCAAATGGAGGGATTGATGGAGACAGCCCCCCGAGAAGCCCCTGAGAAGCAGGCCAAACCACAGACAGGGTCACTGGAATCATAAACCTGGGTTCCATTCCCTGGTCTGCCATTTGCTGACTGATGACCAGGCAAGTGATTACATCTTCCCAAGCCTCAGGTTACTTATCTGTATAGTGGGCTACACGCTGCCTGCTTCTCAGCATGGGGATACAGTGATTTGTCAGTGTAAACCAGCGGGCATAGGGTTCCATCCTGGCTCTATAACTTTTTCACTGTGTGACTTTGGGCAAGACATTTATTTAACCTCTCTGAGCCTCAAATTCTTTATCTATAAAATGGGAATGATCATACCCAATCATAGGGTTGTCGTGAGGGTTAAATGCATTTAAAGCCCTCAGCGCTCTGCTGGCATGAAGAAGGCACGCCACAGAAGTCCGCCCTTCTCTGCCCTCATCTGTTCCACATGTGTCCCAAATGCCCTGTTGATCACCCTTGCTAGGGTCTCCATAATTCGGGGGCAGTCTCTTCAGTATTGGCTGGGTCTATAGGTCCCAGATACACCTCCTTCTCACCAGCACCCTGGGTTTTGGGGTGACCTGTTCAGTTTCCGTCTGAACTGGTCTGAACAGAACACTGCTGATTCAGTTTTCTGTCTCATTAACAGTACTGAGCACTGAGATTACTCAATTATCATCTGCCTACATTGCCTCATGAAATCCTCACAGAACCCTGACAGGAAGACACTGTTCCCATCCCCATTTTACAGATGAACATACCAAGGTGCAGGTTACTGGTTCAAGGTCACATGGCAGCAGTACCAACAGATAACTACCCCCTGCCCTGCTCTGCGATCTGGGTACCATGACCTTTTCTGTTTGCCCCCCAAAGCTGTGACCCAAATCACCTTAAGTTCTTATTTATTGGCATGAGCTCAGCCCCTAGAAGGCAGGGCTGGGTTTTTTTTTAAAAACCAAATTTAAGGGCCAGGTGGCTCACACCTGTAATCCTAGCACTCTGGGAGGTGAAGTGGGTGAACTGTCTGAGCTCAGGAGTTCCGGGACCAGTCTGAGCAAGAGCAAGACCCCATCTCTAAAAATAGCCGGGCGTTGTGGCGGGCACCTGTAGTCCCAGCTACTCGGGAGGCTGAGGCAAAAGGATTGCTCAAACCCAGGAGTTTGGGGTTACTGTGAGCAAAGCTGACACCACGGCACTCTACCCAGGGAGACCAAAAAACCCCCCAAAACAAAAAAACAAACTTAACATCCCCCAGCCTGCCCCCCAAACACATTTTTTTTTCCTTTTGGGAACAGCTATGATTATGGAGGAAGAAGTTCCATTTTTAGGGGCATCCCTACCTTGAAGAGTGCCAGGCTGTGAGAAATATCTCCATCTTCTCTGAAATTTTATTGGTTTATTTGTTTAATGCTCAATTTAGTAATCTCATAAGGCTAACAAACAAAACTCTGAAAACCGATTTTTGGGGGAGTATTTGAACACGGATTACAAATCTGGTTAATTTCTCTTAAGTCACCGAAAACTGCAGAGACACACGGAGCACAGCTGATTCCTTCGTCTCCAGTGAAAGTGGCTTCCTAACATCCTTAGGCACTGCTCTCCAAGCAGGTCTTCATTTCCAGATCTTAGAGTCCACGTGCTAGACCTGGAAACCTGGCTCTATCCCTTCCTACCACTGGAGTCTTGCACAAGTCCCTTCTCTTAAGTCACAGCATCCTCATGTCCAATAGGGATATCGCTAGAGACTGACTTACAGTGCCATGCACATGAGATGGGATCAGTAAGTGGGGTCATGATCACTGTCATCATCTCTCCAGGACTTCCAGCACCTTCACCATTCTTAGAGTGGAAGCTCCCTTACCTCCTCCTCACTGCCATTCCCACACCCCAGCACTGCACTTTACAGTTTATGTTGCCCTCCGTAGGGTTCTCAGAACAATGTGTGCTTTTCCACTCTCAGTGGGCCTCCTCTGGCCTCGAGATAACCCTAGTCGTCCCCTCCCTGACTAGCTTCCTCTACCCGTCTCCAGCTTCCTAACCACTCCTACGCAGTGGTCAGTGTCACCTCCCATTTCATAGAGATAACAGAAGGTTTGGGGAGAAACACCCAAAGTTCTGTCTTGCCTCCTCATAATATCAAATGAGATTACATACTCCCTTTGCTTCAGAATGTCCAGAGCACCCAACAATTTCTAATTGTTAAGCCCAAAAACCTAATTGTGGCTCTCGAGGCCCAACCCACCCCACCACACCTGGGCCTAGAGACAGGCTTCTTGTTGCTCCAGAAAGTCCCTTCTTGCCTCCTTAGCACTTAAAATTCCATCTGCTTCCAAGGTCTGTCTTCTTTCCCCCCTTACTTTGCTTCTTAAGGAAATCCTCTTCATTCTTTAAGACCCAATTCAAAAGTCACCTCCTCTTTGAAGCCTTCCCTGATGCCCACAGTTCTAGATACTCTCCAGCTACTTGTGAGTTTGAAGCCCCTAGAAATCAGACCCCATGTCTACTTCACCCCACTCCAAGCTCTGGGATTAAATAAGTAGACAGTGTTTGTTGAATGAATGAACAACTTTGTGGAAATTGAAATGGGCAGTCAGGTAGGACAAGAAAATATTGAATACCCTGCTTCAGGGGTTATAGAACTCCTCCAGGTAATAAGATACATGAACTTGTCCCCACAACTATATAACTTGGGATCCAGTTTTCTAATTTCTTATCAAAGAAGTTCTAGGCATGCCTCCTATGTAGACCCAGGGTGCCATGTGGATACTAAATGACTCCCCTAACCATAAGTGATTGGACCAGGCATGGGTATCTGACTCCAGGTGGACCAGTTGGACCCTCTGTCCTGTATCCCTTCCTTCCTCTGCTCCCCCAGGAGCTTTGTAGGCCCCCAGCCCATCTCCAGGCGAGTGGCTTTCCATAACTCCAACACCATTGGTGTGGTCCTGGGTACTTTATTCTCCTTCTTTGAGCCTCAGATGTATTTTCTGTGAAATGGGGGTGTTGACCCCTCCCTCACTGGGTAACTTGGAATCTGAGGAGTTTTAACCCCTATGGGAAGGCTTAGCCCAGCACCCGGGACAGAAGGATTTCTGTAGGTATGTGCTCCCTTCTCTTCCCAGTCTAAGTCTCACTATGGTGCCTGATGTAGCCTCTGGAACTTTCTCTTCCTCACCTCCCATTTCAGTTGGAAGCCCCTTAATGATACTGTTGGGAATGTGCTTTACCTGTCTGTCCCTTTGTAGGTATGACCTTCTGTCAGAACCTCACCCATGGGGACCATGCGGCTTGGCCCCTAGAACAACATCCCTTCCGTCCCCACTGGCTGCACCTTCTCAAATTCACCTGGATCTGGAGGCTGGCCTGAGCTGGGCTCTTTAGAGATGCTTGGGGCACAGAGTTAGCGCCAACCTCATCCCCTGGCTGCTGGCAAGTGTGACAAGTGCCTTGATGGGGTACTGGGGCAGGCACAGCAAGTCGAGAGGCACAGAATGCAGCAATAGGCAATCTGGAAAAGGTGACATGCTACTGATTTAAAAGCCTGGTGCCGGAAGACAAGGACTGGCTGCCTGACCCTGGGGAAGCCACCTCCACTGTCTGAACTGTTTTCTCATTTGGAAATTGGGATTCCCACCTTATAGGTAATCACTGTAAATACATTACAGTGTGGATTCCTTGTGCTACCTCCTTCCTAGGCTGGTGACAGGACCCCAGGATGACACAGCTATGGGCACTTAGCACAGCCAGTGCTCAGTGTGGTGGCTGATGTTCTGACTGCTGGTGGGCCTGTGAGGTCTGCGATGATGCTGGCTGAAGGATGAGCAGCAGTTCACAGGAGCTAAAGGGACAGGACCCTAGACACTCTTGGGTGGCTGCTGCTAGCTTCAGCCTGTCACTTGGCTGAGGGAGCTGCCTGGCCTCCTCCCTGCAGGCCTGCCTGACATCTCCCCCACGTGCCTGCTTCGTCCTTATCATTCCGGGGGTAGCTGGTTTTTATTTTGAGACAAAAGGGGCCTGTTGATGGGGGATCCAACTCAAACCAGCTGCAAACATCTGCTTTGATGCGGCAAAGAGCGGCTAGGAGGGAGCGGCGGGAGCCGCAGGCGGGGGCCCCGGTGCGCGCGTCAATCACGCGGCTGGAATGCGCGGTGTGGCCCGGCGCGCGGGCCTCTCCGGGACTTGCTGCGCCAGGGCGGGTCCTGCCGGGAGAGCTGCCCCAGTGCTTCCTGCGGGAGGGCCGCAAATGCAGCTGTGCGGAGCCTCGGCCCTTTGATCCGTGCTGCGCTGCGCTGTCGCTGTCGGGAGCCCCGGTGGGGCTGGAGGTCACCGGCCAGGGGCAGGGAGGGACAGGGAAGGACAGGCACAGCTAGGAGCTCAGGAACCATCCCGAAGCCAGAGACAAAACAGCGAGCAAAAAGGACAGTGCCTATGTCCTTCCACCTCCAGCTTCCTTTCTTACAGGTGAGGGTAACAATAAAATTCATCTATCATCCATCGCATAAGGAGTACAACAAACAGTGACAATGTGGTGAAGAAAATTGAGGCAGGGAAGAGCAATGGGGTTGCAATTTCAGAAAGGACAGTCAGCCGAAGGCTACTGAGCTGCTACATTCCAGCAGTGACCTGAGGGAGGGTGTCTGGAATATGAGGGGAGGGGTACCAGGCAGAGGGAACAACAAATGAAACGGCCCTGCAGATGGGGGGCTGTAGACTGGGCCAGGGACAGCACGTGAGGCAGGAGCCAGGTTGGTGCAGGGGGGATGCCAGCCTGACACTTTAATCGCCTCCTCAGGCAGCTGTGTGGGAGCAAGGGGGCAGCTGGGGCAGGGAGCAATTTGGGAGGTGATGGTGATAAAGCAAGCAGAGGATGATGTCCCTCAGTCCCGGTGAGAGCAGCGGAGGTGCTGAGAGGCAGACCCCCCACCCCAGGATGTGTTTTGAAGGACAGAGAGGGTGCTAGATAAAGGACTGAGGCATGGGTGAGCCCAGGGTCTTGGGGCCAGAGTTGCCATTGGATGAAAGGGAGGCTGGCGGGGTGGGGGAGGGTTGGGAGGCAGCTCTGGACATGTTGGGTCTGAGCTGTCTTCTAGTCAGCCATGTGGATATGCCTAGGAGGCAGCTGCTTGGGTGAGGTCCAGGCTAGGGACACTGGGGGCGCGGCTGGGATGGAGACAGGCAGAGACACACACACACACACACACCCCTACAGAGTGAGCTGCTGTGTTCATGTGGCATGGCACCTGACTACTGGTTTCCCCCCTCTGAGGCGCTGACACCTGAGGGATCGGGAGGGAAAGACCCAGGCTCTTTCTTCCCCGAGATTCTCTTTCTCATTAGGGATTCTCTAGGGACCAGACCGTATCAAGCCACTCTCACCACGTTCCCACACCTCCCTTCCAACCAGGCTCTAGACTGGTCCAGGCTGAAGATGCCAGCTGGGCATCAAGACTCTTAGGTGCCACCCTAAGGGCTTCCCTGTACTATTCTATGGCCTTTGGGTTGACTCTTTTTCCTCTTTTTTTCTGACCCTTCACTGGCAAATTCAATTCACTTATTCACTCATCCATCTAACATTTATTGAGCATCTACTAAGAGCCAAGCCTTCTTGCTCCTCCCGCCTGCTTTGAGCTGATCACAGGTACCTTCCCCCTTTCTCACTGAGCTCACCAGCTCTTAGTTGCCAAATCTAGCAGCCATTATTATTATTATTAGATTGTTTTCTACACACCAGGCCCTGTGCTTTATTTGCACATGCACTCTTCCCCAGTAAGAGCCCTGAGAGGGAGGTGCCTCTGCTCTCACTACCAGAGAGGAAAGTGGCACTCTCAGAGAGGGTGACACATCGGCTCAGCATCACAGCTGGGGGGCCACAAGGCTCCAGAGCTCCTCCCAGCCTCTCTGCTGAGCTTCCTGAGCCTGTTTGAGAAGCTTCTCCATGCTGTCCACCTCCTGGAACAACACTGCACTTGGTCCATCAACCTTGGGCCTATGCCCTGGGTTGGGGCTGGGGGTGCCAAAGTTAAAGAAGTGGGGGCAAGGCAGTGGCGGCTGTGGTTTAAAGAGGTAGGACGCTGGAGGTGGCAGCTTCAAACCTGGCCCCGGTCAAAAACTGCAAAAAAAAAAAAAAAAGAAGAAGTGGGGGCTATGGCATTTATAATCCAAGTGGTTGACAACACAGGTGAAAGATGAGAAACCCCTCACCATGAGATGTAGAGGCCTTTGGATTTCTCCTTGGGGTCCTACATGTACAGAATGGGCCTAGCCCAGACCTGAGTGCCCAGGAAGGGCTACAGGATCCAGGGTCCGGTCTGGTGAGGTGCAAAGTGCCAGGTGGAGGGCAGAGCTGGGGGTCAGGAAAGACTTTCAGGAAACTTGGAGGATTTTAGAAGAATCCAATGGGGGAAGAGATGGAGCTGGGATGGGAAGGGATGTGCCTGAGTCCAGAGTCAGGCTAGTCAAGATGCCAGTGGGGCATCAAGACTCTGCAAGCCTTGTGCCAGGTGCCACCCTAAGGGCTGCCCCTGTACTATTCCATGGCTATTATTTCCCTAAAATAATTTTCACTAAGAAGGAGTGTGTAGAGGAAGAGAGGCCAGCAAAGATGTGAAGAAGATGGAGGCTATTTTCAGGGATAGGGAAACAGTGGGTCAGGTGAGAAAGAAGAGTCAGGCTGGAGGCCTTGAATGTCAGGGTAAAGAGGGTTGGTCAGATCTCTCTTGTTCTCATCTAATCATCCATCCATCCATCCACTCAGCCAGCTATCTATCCTTCTACTTACCCACCTATTTACCCATCTATCCATCCATCCTTCCACTAACCATCCATACACCTGTCTCTCACCCATTCACCATTTCACCCATCTTTCCTTCCGTCCATCTACACATCTATCCACCTGTTCCCCATCCACCCACCCACCTACCCACCCATCCAGCCACCTACCTATCCATCTGTGAACCTGTACTCCCATCCATACCCCTTTACCCATCCATCCATCCATCCAACGAACACTTCGGTACTTGCTCTGTGCCACGATGTTTCCTCGTGAAAGAGCAGAAACTAACTGCCCTTCACTATAATGTAAGACTTGATTCTGTAAAGCATTTGTCACATCCACCATGACCAGGCTCTGTGCTAGGTGGTGACAAATCAGTGGGAACAGCTCCCAGGATCCCCTGATAGAATGGGGAATGAGGCTTTTGAGGGGAGAAGAGTCTCAGCAGGAGAAATCCTGGAGTGTGTAACAGCTGACCCAGCTGAGATTTTCTGACAGAATGGATTTTGGACTCTCTGTACCTAGACCATAGCAGTTAATCAGAGTTGTATCAACACTGATAAACTTCCTCTGAGCTAGTGGAATAAATTTGGAATAAATTCATTAAGGCAATTTAATTTTTTGATCAATTTTCTTTCTAATACAGTTAAATAATTTATAACTTTTTCCATTATTTCCCTAAAATAATTTTCATTGAGATAAAAAATCTTGAAAAAAAAAAATCTCAAGAAAGCTTTGCTTTGTCATCAGGTTTGAGCCTGTACTGGTTCTTATTAACAGGACTTTTTGGTCATTAATTTGTGACAGTGACACATTTTAACATTAGTTTCACTGTTGTCAATTGTATTCTGTACTGATGATTTTACCAAGTTAAAGTTTCCTCGGCCTCAGTAGGGTGGTTTTCAATGCCACCAACAAAATTACCAAAGTTCATTACCACAAATTGTACCAGGCAGCTGATGAAAACACATTCGGGGTTAAAACCATAGGGTCAAGACAGTCTTGGGGGTGTCATATATTGGATGCAAATGTCCAGCTTCAGCTGGGCCCCCACAGACTAAGTGTGCTCTTTCCTGCCCTTGAGAGACTCAAAGATAGTGATGACACCTCCCTCTCTTGGTTAAGCCCCCCACATTCCTGTGGCTGTCTCTCCACACTTCGGTGGCCCTCTGAATGAGCCTGAGTTTGTCCATGCAGCCCTTGAAGCAGGAGGCCCTGTAGAGGGAAAACCAGCCATCTCTTCCCTTACTTCCCATCCTAGTTCCTCTGGACACAGCCAGAGATAGCACCAGCTTTGCTGTCCGGTCACAGGAGGCCTCCCCGCCCAGTCTCTCAGGAGATCTGGACTAAGCCTTCTCCTCACTCCCCCTACACTTGCCCTTGTGCCCCTGGTAAGTTCCTACTAGATGTTACACTTCCAGGAGACAGTCTGTAGCTTCACAGTAGGGGCCACCCCCAAGGTAGGAGTTCTTTTCTTCTGCAGGTCTGGTCGGCCTGGCAGGAAGCCACCACCCTGTCCTGGCTTCCCAGTCGTTGGGGACAGGAAAGCAAATGCCCCCAGAGGTTTGGGAGCCTGACACCTGCTTCCAAGCCAGTGACCTGTGTGGGCTGGGCTGACTCACAGCTGTAGTGGGTGGGCAGAACATGTCCCCTCGGCTGAGCCATCCACAGGGGCTGGTCAGAGTGACCTGTGAAGTGAGTGAAGAGCATCGTGTGACAGAGAGCAGGCTCTGTGCGGAGCCTCAGAAGGAGGAATTCTAAAGGAGCCACCTTAGGGTGGGTGGCATTTCCTACCCACAGTGGAGACTCTGTAGGAAGCAAGAAGAGGCTCTGGGAGACCGCATCCACAGCCCTGGGTCTTCCGCGTGCCTGCATTCCAGCTGGGGGTGGCCGCTGCCAGGTCAGGACCGGCGCCTACTGGGCAGGGCTCGCCGCCCGCCCGTTTAGTGGGTAACTGATCGCCTCACGCCCCGCCCCAGCCACCCGCCGCCCGCTCAAGCCGCTTAATCACCGCCGGCCCGGCCGCATTAGCATAGTAATGGCCTTTAAATTGAGCCTCTTTGTTTTTTAATTAAGCTCCCAGCAGGTACAGAGAAGAGCGATTATTGAGGAAGCTGCCAGCGCTAATCGCTCGCAGTCATTTGACAATTAAAAAGCGCCCAGCATTAACCCTTTCCGGGAGCCCGCAGCAGTTCCCCCAGCATTTATCTAGCGCCAACTGTGTGCCTGGCTTCCTGAAGGGATCTGCAGCTCCTGCCCCAGCAACTCGGAGAGGTCCCTGCTAACACTCCATTTTGTTGATGAGTAAACTGAGGCACGGAGAGTGGAGGTAACCAGCCCAAGACACACAGCTTGGACCTGGAAGAACCGGCATTGGCAGGCTGTTAGAGATGTCCAGCTGCCTGATCTTGGCCCCCTGCACTGCCCTCTGCTTAGAACTCCGTACCACTTGGCAGTCTGGCAAAATCCTTCTCGTCCTATTAAAGCCCAGGTGGGCACTTCCCAACACTCATGGCCTGGAATTCCCAGAGCATCCTCCCCTTCCTGCCCAGTTCATCTCTTCTCTAAATCCTTATGTGGTGCTTACTGTGTGTGTGAGGGGGGGTGCTGGTGCTGGGGACAGCTGAGAACCAGCCGCCGGGAGACAAGTGGATGGGAAGGCAGCTACAATTGCTCCCAACCCAGTTCACACTGGGGTTGTGGGTGGGGTGTGAGGAAGAGAAGGCTACTCTCCAGAAAACAAGTTTGGGTTCAGATGGGGAGGAAAGAACCAGCTCAGAGGCCAGGAGCAGAGGAAACAGTGAGTGCAAAGGCCCGGAGACCCAACAAGCTTAACCCCAAATAAAAGGTGCCCAAGGGTGTTTGGGGGAAGGAAGCGGTGAACGGAACAAGAGGAGCCTGGAGCGTGCGGCAGCCTGCCAGAGTGTGCAACGTCTTGCAGACCATCTACTTTAAAATGTTTTATTTAAAAAATAATTGTGTTTATTTTGAATAGGTAATGCATTCTACCATATAATACTGAGATGTACAAATACAAAGGGGTGTTCGCTGCACAGCCGTCTAGGTCCCCTCCCTGCCTGAGACACACAGGGTACACACTGTGGGGTGCAGACAACCTTTTCCTCCCCACCTAAAGTGTTTTGCATTTCTATTCTTCTTTTTGTAATGAGGACTGCTTCGGGGTTTTGTCTAGTCTTTTTTGGACACAAACACTAATGTACTCTACAACTGTTCTGCTCCTTGTTCCTGTGTTCCCCCACTCCCCATAAATGTGGGAGATGACTCCAGGGCCTTAGAGCACGGATTTCACAGCTGCCCGAGGCTTGGTTGTGAGGCAAACCCTAATTTATTTAACCTGTGCCCTGTTGATGGCCTTTCGAGCCATTTAAGGGATTTTTGTCCTAATCTCAAGCACCCTGGGAAGCCATTGAAAAGTTCTAAGTGGGGCGTGGCCTGAGTAATTTACATTTTAAAAAGATCTTTTCGGGTGTGAAGGGGGACCAGGGGTGGGGTAGCACAGAGTGAGGGTGGGAGCTGCAGAGAGGTGTGGCTAGTGCCCTGCAGGTAAGAGGCACAGGGGTCTTGGCAGGGGTGGGAGAAGAGGGTGGGATACTAGAGAGCAACCTGAGCAGAGTGTTCATAAGTGGATGGGGCTGTGAGGTGGGTGGGAGGAGCCCAGGGGGCTCCCTTGCCTGGTGGTTGGCCCAGCCATGGCTGACACAGGCACGCGGGGTGGTGGAGTGGGTACCACATGGAGATGCCAGCCAGATGTGTTGTCACACCAGTCTCACCGGACTCACTGTCGCAGCATCCATTCATTGCTGGGTCAGGCTCTTGTCCAGATGTCCAGAAGGAGACAGAGCTGAGCTTGACTTCCCTATAGCCAGGCCCCAAGTCTCACTTCTGCTTGTTCACACTTCTCAGGGCCCAGATGCTTGTAGCCCTGATACCCCCACCCCCATCCCAGACCCCAGGCTGAGACGGCATTTGTGAAGAGGGTAGCCCTGAGGCAGCCTGGCAGCTTGCTTTTCATAACAGTAGAGGAGATTCTGCAGGGCACGGGTGTCCGGACAGACAGAGCTGTTCTACCCCTGGCCACCAATTGGAAAGACCTCCTTCTCTGTCGTTGGCTCCCTGGTTAGGGACAGGCTATTGATGCCCTGGAGCCCCCCCACCCTGCCTCTGAGGCAATGTCCCTGACTTGGAGCTAGAGATGTCCCCCTACAAGAGGAGGTGAGGTTGGAGCAGTCAGGACCACCCCCACCCCCGTGCTTTGTATCCTGTGGAAGGAGGACAGAACACACAATTCTGCAGGCATCTAGGGGTTAACAGTCCACCCACCCCCATCTATCAGCCGGCATCTCCCAAACAGACGGACAGACAAGGCAGCTGTCCAAACAGGGCTGTGTACCTGGCCACAGCCGCAGAGAGGACAGGGCAGCGGCTGTTTACTCTGCTCCTTGCCCCCGCCACAGGCACACACACTCACTCACTGGCAGGGCATGTCCAAGTGGTCTCCCTTCCACCATGGGATGCGCCCTCCACCCTTGTCCCTCCCACCACCCCTGAGTGAGCAGATTCCTAAATGCTCCTCTCAGAGAAGGAGGATGTGCTTCCATGAGGCTCTGGGCTGGGGGGTCTCCAGGAACTGGAGACTGAAATGGCTGATTGGCCCAGCCAGGCTGCAGTCATCTGAGCCTGTGGGTGGGAGAGGAGCAGTGAGGCGCTGAGGGAGGGGGCTCTGTGCTGGATCCCAATGGCCCCTCCCTGCCCATTCTCACAGAACAGAAGCTGAGTGCCTAGGGGCTGAGGAGCCACCACCTCAAACCCACCTCTAGGAATCTGTGTGCTCAGGATGGGGACATGGCTACCAAGGGGACACTGGCTCTGTCCCCTTCCCCCCACACCATAGCTCCTAAAAAAGCCCCACCTCAACCCTCCTCAGTACTTCCAAAGAAACCGACCTTGTTTGGCCCCAAACTGTGTCTCCTGGTCTATCTCCACCTTCCTGATGGTGCCAACAGCCACTTTTAGTCCCTGCCTGAGCAATACCCTAGTCCTCCCACTCTGTCCACACTTGTCCCCACATTTGGCCACCACAGGCTCTGGTGTAACTCTCAGATCTGACGCTCCTCCCTGTTGGTGTTTGTGGGGCTGGTGTGTTGAGTGCCCCCAAATCCTAGCCACAAGCATGCTGTGCTCCTCTGCTGGTGGCTCCCCATTCTCTCTCCCAGGTCCCCTTAAATGACCTTGCCCTTGGGAGGTGCTCTCACCCCCTCTGGGCTCTGGACCTGACCAGCACCAACAGCACCTATTCCTGAATGTGTGTGCCAGGCTCCGGCCAGTTCTGGGACTGATCTAATTTCCCCATGAGTCTGGAAGGCAGGGAAATGAGTATTCCCATTTCAGAGATGAGAAAACTGAGTCTTGGGCCAAGCTTCCCAGCTGCAAAGTGCCAGAGCCCCAAGTAAGAGAGAAACCCAGTATGTGATTTGGCACAGGACAAACACAGCCTCTTTTTTTGTGAGTAGTTCTCAAGCAGGCAGTGAGGGGTGCAGAATTCTGACCAAGTCCCTGCTGCCAGGTGCCACAAGTCTGTGCACCTCATCACACCCTGGCAGTCACCTGCCTCACTTCCAAGGTATGTGATGAGAGCAAATGCTCCCACTCATTCGCACCTCGCTAAGGGGCACTGAGGCTCAGAGAAAGCAGGTCCTACCTCTTCTGGCCAGGGCAGTGCAGTCAGGATAGAGTCCCAGGCTGTGTGCCCCCCTCCTGAAGGCCAGGCCTGGACTGTTCCTCGGCACCCCGCACCCAATGTGACATCTTTACGGCATATGCTGGGCCCATGAAGGCCTGAACTGGGCGAGGGGGAGGCAGGACATCTCTCAAGTAACGGATTGTAAATTCCTGGGCCCCGGCTTCCATCCCTAACAACCTCCTCCCGGGGCTCACGGTGCCTGTCCCTTCGCAGCCAATTTAAATGAGGGGTCCCAGACCCTGGGCGTAAAGCATTCCAGACTTGGGAGAGGGGGCAACTATTGTTTCTCTGCGAAAAAATAAAATAAAATAAAATCAACTGGGTCTCTGCAGCTTCTAATCACTCTCACATGTGTGGCTCGGTTCTTGCTGAGGACAGCCCTCTACAGTGTGTGAGCCCCTCCAGGGCACAAACCCTGCCCTCAGAGCTGGGGAAGGAAGCCCCTGGCCCCCATTATACAGTGGGAGAAACTGAGGCAATAGGAGCTACCAGACAATGGCTCTCAATTAATCCTCCACTATGACCAATGAGCCCATTTCACAGAAGGTACTACTGAGGGCCTTGCTCAAGGTCACCAATCAGTATGTGGACCAGCCATGATCTTCTCCAGCAGAAAGGCCTAAGGGATCTGACCGTGACTCTCCCAATTCCAAGACTGGAGGTCTCTACTCATTGCAGTGTGGCCTTCCCACATGAAGATGGGACATGGGCAGTCCCGGCAGCTCAACACCAGCAGGTCCCACAACAGCCGCAGCTGGAGCCTGGGAGCATCAAGGCTGGTTTTTAATAAGGAAGATGAATTTACTAGGAAGCCCCAGTCTGGGAGGAGGGGATGGTGGAGGCTGCAGACCCTGTCCTTGCTGCCCTTCTGGTGGGAAGGGAGTGAAGGCCTGGCCAAGTGGCCTCTGGGCCGCTGGGGGCCTGGACTGTGGGGGGTCGCTGCTCCGGCCTGGAGGGAGCCAGCTCTGTGCAGCCCATTCTCTCTCCCCAAGTAAGCCCACAGGATATTGCGCTGCCTTTGTGTGCCTGGCGACCCAGCTGCTGGTTATTGAAAAATTCCACCGCGCGGCACAGGGCAGGCCCGCTGACCCCTCATCCCGGGGCGCGCCTATCTTTCAAAAGATACGGGATTAGAGAGCCAGACCCGGCCTGGAGCAGAGCCCCGTCTGGGGTGTCTGTGTTTTCGTGGCCTCTCGGGATCCTGGCTGGAGTGGGCTCTTGGCGCAGGATTTAATTAGTTGGAATCAGCCTGCGATTACTGCGGCGACTATTTACCCAGCCACTCTGCAGTCTGAGCTCTGCTCAGAACAAAGATGGGCCCCTTGGCCCCGGCTGGCCAGGCCAGGGGCCCCAGCTGAGTCCGGGCCCAGCTGCCGGGAGGGGAGGGCTGAGGGCCTGGCAGGTCTTCTGCTGGCGCACCTCATTTAGCCGATATTTGTGGGTTTTCACAATGCAAAGCATCTACGTGGAGCTTTTAAAAAATTAAAGCATCTTGAGAAATTTATGGCCGATTTCCGAGTGGGGTCCCCTCCCCCAGCTCACGGCCCAGCAGTGGTGAAGTAGAGTCGGGTTTACTGGGATGGGACCTAATTTCTGCTGAAGGTGCAGGTGAGCTCCGTGTGGGGCATGCCAGGGTGCCCTGACTGATGCTTCCCTTGCCCCTGCTCTCCCACCTGGATGCCCCCCTGGCTGTGTATGTCCTGCATGCCCCTCTAGGTGACCACAGTGGCCGCAGCCAGCTAGGCCAGGGAGGCTAGGTCTGTGTATGCACAGGGCTTCTGGCCCTCAGGTTTACCCATGCCCTGTGACACAGTAACTCCTCGCCTCACATTGTCCCTAGGTTTTTTGAAACTTCGATGTTAAGTGAGACAACAGTATATAATGAATCCCATTTTTTTCACCAATGTTATAAGGAAACAACGTTGAAGGAAACGATGTTATTCAAGGATCTGCTATATGTCTTTTCATATAATGTGGCAGTTTCCAAGAACCTATTGATGGTGTGTAAGAGAGGGCCTATTGTGCTGCCACCCATGCTACACAGACACCACATGGACACGTGTGTGCACACCTAGACTGCACATGCCAGTCGTCTGTAGGCCCCACACACATCTACCGAATGTCTGCCAATATACACGTGTGTGTTGGCACTGTGTGCACATGCCTGTACTCAGGCACATCTAGCTACTCACACCTGGCTGTACATCTGTACCTGTCCAACCCTGCTACTGTCTGCCCTCACGCTGGCCACATATACCGACACACACACTGACATGGGCCACCTAAACCAAAGGACTGCATTACGTGTGCAAGTCAATCTACAGGCTGGCCTCTGAGCATGTGCACACATTTACACACACACATTCGTACACACACATACGCCTTCACTTTCACCCTAAGGAGTAGCTGTTGCCTCTGTCACGGGTGTGTACACCTAGCCATGGGAGGATGCTGGGGCTGTCTCAGGTGTCTTCCGTGTGGAGAGTTGGCACCTAGGCTCAGAGGCAGGTGCTGCTCTGGGGAACCCAGCTGGCTTACCTTCTGGGAGGCTGAGGCCAGTACAGACACTCTTCGAAATTCAGATTTGGGTTAGGGTCCTCTTAATGCCAGGTTTCTGGGAAAGCTGCCAGGCTGGGGCCCAGGACAGGGCTCGAGGTCAAGTCACTGTCAGTTAGGCAGTCCAGCTGCACCCCTAGCTGTCACCAACACCCTGCCCAGCAGCCCTGCCTTAGCCTCCTCCGGATGGCTTTACTCCTTCTACCTGATGACCTCCCTTCGGTGGCCTCAGACAGGAATGCAGGGGGATTTTTTGTTTTTTTGGTTTTTTGCAGTTTTTGGCTGGAGCCGGGTTTGAACCTGCCACCTCCAGTATATGGGGCCAGTGCCCTACTCCTTTGAGCCACAGGCACCGCCCCTCCCTTTGGGCTCTGATGACTTCCCTTTTTGCCCTGTCCTAGAGACAACCGATCCCTGGAGCTCACCCCAAAGTGCATGGGCTCCCAAGTACAGAGATACCCAGGGACATACCACAATATACACAAGGTGACCATAATGCCATCTACTTATACAGAGAAACACAGGCACATAGGAAAGGTAGCCACAGGCACCTGGAGACACGTGTGATGCACACAGATACACCCAGAGGAGCACAAGAGAGCCAGAGACACACTAACACTCAGGAACAAAACAAGGGCCACACGTGCCCCACAGGTGCCCATGCAGGCTGCACCTCTTCAAGTACACCCATACAAACACATAAGGCAGACCCAAGGGAAACTCCTTTCTCAGGAGAAGCCTAGGAAAGCTTGGCTGTCTTAAATGTGGCAACTGGGTTATTGCTGGGTGGGCCAGGGCAGCCCAGGTAGAGAGCCAGTGATGGCTCACAGGCTGAAACTGGTTGGTAGTGAGGCCAGGGCCCTGTAGTGATAGCTGTCCCCCTCCTGCTCTGCAGTCCACAGGAGCCATCCATCCCTGTATCTGCCCTCTTGGCCAGCCCTGCTTCAGTCCTCACCACCCCTGGCTCCCTCAGCCCACCCTTCTCAGACACCAGAATGCCCCCACTTGGCCACTGGCTCTGCTTCTACCCTTTACTCCGCAGTCTGCCTCCAGGACACCCCTCCGCCTTCTCTGCCGTGCCAGCCGCATTCTCCCTCCACCCCCTCACTTCCCCTTGGCCTCCTGCTCCCTGCTCAGCTGCCACCAGAGCCCCCAGGCCTGTCACCGTCTCCCTGCCCATTTCTAAACAGTGAACAAACCTGGCTGCGACTCAGTTTCCTCACCCAGTAAAGCATTCTTGATGGCTTAACAATGACGGGAAAGTGTGAAACGCTTTCCCCAAATCTGTGGGTACAAGAAACCAGCTCCCTGCCGCCTTCCCCTCCTGTTTGTCCAGGATCTCCTGCTAAGCACCACCCTGGAGGGCCTGGGGGGTGTGAGGGTTGGGGGGACAGGAGGTGGGGGCAAGGTCTCTTTGGGGTCTGAAAAATACAGATTTAAATCCTGCCCCCAATTATCTTAGCTTTGCCAATTTGGGCCTGTGACTCCACCCCCAGAGCCTCAATTTCCTTATCTGTAAAGGGGGAGGTTGTAATCTAACTACGCAGGGTTCTGGGGAAGGTACAATGAAAGGCGAATGCTGAGAGCCCAGCACAGTGCTCAGGAAGGGACTCCCAACTTCAAAACCTGACCCAGCTGCCACCTCCCACCCAGAGAGAGCCTCCCCCAGTGCTGAGGTCCCCACAGAGCCCTAGCCTCAGTGAGAGCTTGTCCCTGAGCCCGGGCACTGAAGCACTTCCTCAGCACCTGTTCTGCAGCCCTCCCTTCCTGACCTGCCAGGACTTGCAGCCCCCTTTGGTTCTTCAGTCTGCTCACTGTTTGTTCCAGCCAGCCACGCGTGGGGAACCATCTACACCCACAGTACATCTTCTGAACTTCCTCCACAGTCAGCCAAGCCTCTTCCACTCTCCCTAAACTACCATTTGGCAGAAAACACACAACACCTTCTGAACCCAAGGGTCTCATTCACTGATTCATTTATTGATTCCAGTGATCAACGTTTACTGAGCAGCTACTATGGGTCAGCTACTGGCTGGACATTCGACCTTACCCCCTCCTCTGCCATTTGCCATATTTCTGGAAACCCTAAGAAGGCACACTGCCTTGGTCCCTCCAATATATCTCCAGGCTCCTGGTGCTCCTGCTCTTAAATGCCAGGACCCTCAGGTTCCGTCTCCTTATGGCTTTGACCATCACTTGAATGCCAAAAGCCCTCAAACCACCAGCATCCCTAGTTCCATAGCACCGACTCCTCCAACTCCCCTTTCTCCCCTGGGACCCAGACCCTCCACCACCTGCTTCCTGGGCCACTCTGTGGATGCCTCCAGGGCAGCACCGTCCAACGTGTTTACACCCCAGCTCCCGTCATGCAGCACATGTGCACAAAGATATATGTACCAGGCTGCTCGCTGATGTATCGTGTATGTGACAGCACAGCCCTGGCAGCATCCCAAAGGGCTGTCATTGAGAGAATGGGTTAATAAATCAGAGCTCACCCATTCCCTGGACTGTTAAGTTGTGATTGCCAAGGCAGAGGTAATCCCTGACACAGACATGGTAGATGTCCTCAGCCCATGCTGCTAAGTGGAACAAGTAAGCACAGAGCAGTTTAGAGAAAATACAGACTCTGTAAAAGGGAAAACCAAGTCAATGTGCACAGAACATGCTTGGAAAGGTCTGGAACGTTACCGTTACCCATCAGTCAACTGACTGCCTCTAGGGGAGAGGGAGGGGAAAGGATGAAGACTGTCCCATTTTGCTTGATGTACTTCTGGTCTGTCTAGATTTATTTTACAACAAGCAACAGTGATGTTTGTAATAGAAAAAAGAATGAAAATGACCAATATGTCATTTCTCCCTAAGTTCAGTTCCCTCTTACCAGCTCTTCTGGAACTGACACCACTGTTTCCCCATGGCTGAGGTCCAAGGACCTCAGACCCTTCATCCACTCCTCTTCCACCCTTGTTCTGCCTGCATGGCACTGCTGCAGGCTTCCGTCCCTGCCTGCCCTGCCCAGGCTTTACACTGGCTCTGTGCCCCCCTCGACAGCCTCCTATCTCTTTGGGAATGAAAAGTGAACTGCTCAGAAGACTTCAGAATCTCTTGGCTTGCAAGTAACAGGAAAGAGCAGCCCTGACCTGCTAGAGTGGTCTTCTAAATGCTCCTCAACTGCCAAGCACCCCTGCCCAATGTATTAACATGCATAAAGCGCGAAGAGTGCCCAGAACAGAATAAAGGCCACAGACACACTTGCTGTTACTGTTATTATTGTGATTATTTTATGATTTACCTTTCACATTTCCCTTTTTTTGCTGGGCCTTTCTTTGCCCTTAACCTCCTACCCAATCTCTCACTGCGTCTCCTCCTTTCTAGAAGTGGGTGTGAGGCTCCAGCTGCATGTGAGCAACAAGCTCTCCCTGATCTGACAGCCCCACTCACCTGGCTCAGCTACTTTGGACTCTGACCTCCAGTATCCTGGCCTGCCCATGGCCCCCAAGGCTGTTGGTTGAATGTTTTTCATCCTTTAATACTAGATTCAATGGGCGCCTCCTCTGGGGAGCCTGCAGCAGTTGCCATAACACCCTGCAACCATCCCTCGAAGGGGTTATAGGGGTTCTGAGTCCAGACTCAGTCTCTGCCGCTCACCAAGTCTCTCAAACCTCAGTTTTCCCATCTGTGAATTAGGCCTGGCAGGTTGTTAGGAGGATTACTGAGCACCCTGGCACAGCATATACTTGTGAGGAAAGGTATTTTTCTTCCTATCTTTATTTCAGGGGCACACCGTAGCCTCTCAGCAAAAGCTGCCTTTTCACCCCAGAGACAATGATACAGTCCTCAGGGAGGGCCCACACCCCCCTTCTTGGGAGTGTGTGGGGATCTCCACGCAGGGAGACACAGCTGAGATGCCTGGGGCTGGCATGGGCTGGCCCTCCAAGGAGGCAGGCTACCCAGGGACTGGTGGGGGGCAGCTGGTGCCTGCTCTGCTCAAAGGCCAGCAATTCTCCACGGCTGCTGCGCGGGTAGGGGCGTCATGTGGACCTCCTCCTCCTGAACACACACCACCCAGGGAAGGGGATGGCCTGGATCAGGGAGGCAGTGCCCACCCTCCCCCCACACACCCCCAGCCCAGCACAGGGAGCACCGGAGGGGCCTTTGTTTCTTTGGCTAGAGGGGCTAGGCTGCCCCCCCTTCTCCAGATGCACCCTCCTGGAGCAGGCCCGCTGGCCGGCAGCCGCGAGCTCTGCGCTGGGCAAGCCTTTTCTCCGACACTCAGTAAATACTCAATACTGCATTAAAGCAATAAATAGTCATTTTAAGGAAACCAAGACTCAATTTAGCCACCAGAGTCAGAAGCAGCGGTTAGCAGGGCTGTGGAATGTCACTGCACAGCTGGCAGCCCCGCCCCTGAGGCTGTAGCCATACTCTGAGGGGGGAGGTCCAACAATGGGCCATGCCAGGCTATCTCCCCTCCTCCCAAGTCAGATTACTGTGACGGGGAGGGGGACCTGGAGGAAGCCAGGGAGGGGAGCCATGGTGGAACAGCCCACCCCCACCTGGGGATAACAGTAATAATAATACAAATAACAGCGACACTGGCAGTAAGAAGACCAGCATGTCCCTCTCGCTTTCTCCACACCATATAGGCATTGTGTTATTCAATGCTTCTAATGAGATAGATGCTGTTATCCCCACCTCAGAGTGGGGATACTGAGGCTCAGAAAGATGAATTACTTTAGTCAAGGTCAGGAAAGCCTTAAGCATTCATTAAGCACCTAGCATGTGCCATGTACTCTCTCAGTGATGTGCCCCAATTCTATCAACAAGGGAAATGAGGCTTCAAGCTCAGAGGGGCCTTGGAGGTCGCACCTCTCAGCTCCTTGCCTGTGGCCCCTTGGCCTGGTCGAGAGGGGGAGGTGTGTACTGCTCCCCCCAATCCCTGAGCCTGCCTGTCTGACTGGGTGGGAAAGTGGGCTGGGCTGGGTGGGGGGTTTGGGGGGCCTGGGCCTGTGACTTGGTCTCCAAGTTATGTGGGCAAAACAAACAAGGCTCCTCTGTGAAGGGCTGGGGCATTTGTGCTCATTGCCATGGAAACTACACAGAGTGTGGGGGAGGGGAGTGTGGTGCTGCAGCTCCCCTTTACAGATGTGAGACCCCCACAGCCTCAGACCTGGGGCCAGCTGTGTGTGGCCTGGAGGCTGCTGGAGGCAAAGGAGGGGTGGCTGGACAGGCATCCTCTACCTGGTATCCCCCTGGGCTATAGTTCAAAGAGCCTGGCAAAAGTCTCAGGCATGGGCTCCATGGGTGCAGCTGGCACAAGAGGGCAGAGGAGGCCTGTCAGTCAGCATGTACCAAAAATACCAGAGATAAGAGCAATAACTCCTACACACCTGGCTAAAAATAGCCCCACGCTGGGAGGCAGAGAGTCCGGGGGATTCCCCAAGAAGGCCTGGCCTGCTGCCTTTGCCTGTGGGTGGCCTGGTCTAGGATGAACCCATTTCCCAGGTAGGGAAAACCGAGGCCAAGGAGAGGGCAAGGGCCTAGCACATCATCTTGGAAAAGGCACTCTCAAGTACTGTGGGCTGGCTATGTGCCAGGCACTGCCTGGCAAACGATGTATAAGCCTGGTGTCATCCAAAACAAATTGGATGATGATAGTAACAATGGCAGCAGTGTTTATGATACACCCCTTATGTGCCAAACACTACCCTAAACGCCTTATGTGTTTCATCTCATTTTACAAATAAGGGAAAGATTATTAATATTCCCATTTTATAGATGAGAAAACTGAGCCTCACAGAGATCAAGTCTCTTCCCAGCTGGGATCTAAACCCAAGTCTCTCTGACCCCTGAATTTTTAAACTTTAGGTTGTTCAGCTGAGGCCAGTAAGGCTCAGAGACAGTCACTTGCCCCAGGTCATATAGCAGCAGAGCCAAGATTTAGGAATCCGTGGTTTTCTGACTTCCAGTTCCAGATACCTCTTCAGGTCTCAAGTGAGTCACCATTGCCAACACTGTCCTCCTTGCCAGCAGGGTTTGGTTGGCATCTGTTTGTTCTTTCTGAGTGGCAACCCTGCCTTTGCCCCAAACTCCTCTGTCTGTCTGTCCAGGTCTCATGTGAGCCAGGGATACCAGCCTCCTGTCTGCCCTTGGTGGCATAACCCCACCCAGAGGAAGCCCAGGACAGGGCCTGGGGCTGCCCTGTCTAGACACTTCTCGAAACTCGGCAGCGGTGGCCACTCTCGTGGTCCGGCCAGCAACAATGGGCCCTCTGTGCCCAGCTCAGGGCCTGCTCCAATGGGCCGCCCACCGGCTCCCAGCCCAGCCCCATGCTTTCCCACCCATACCTCCTGGGCCCCATGCCCACCCTGGGAGCAGGCATCCTTCCCCCGGAGGGCAGGGCGTGGGAGCCTCCCACAGCCACACCAGGAAACTGGTTCTGTGGAATTCTCAGTCTGTGCTCCCCAGCTGGGCTGGGTGCCAAGAGGTCTCTAGGGGCAGAAGCCAGTCCCTAGTGCTACCCTCAAACTTCAGAAGCTTCTGAGCCTACTTTATAGCTGAGGAAACTGAGGTTTAAGGGAAATTCCCTGGCCAGCGTCACTGGGAACGATACATAAATGAATGTTTTCTGGAAAGGTACAGTAACGACAATAATAATTATAATTATTAGGCCACTATGGACTGAGCAGTCACTAGTGCCAGCCCCATGTGAAGTGCCACACACAGGCTGCTCTCCCACTGAGCACAGCCTCCTGGCACAAGGTACCACATTAAACCCACCTGCAAGATGAGAAAGTGGAAGCCAGAGAGGTAAAGTCACTTGCATAAAGCCACACAGTTGGCAAGTGGCAAAGCAGGGCCTGGTAGTGACACCCAGGTCTGTCTGACTCTAGTTTTCTGTAGCCCACAGGGTGCCCATGGGTGGGGGAGGGGTGCAGGGGCTCTGCTGCCCTGTAGGTGTCCTCCATGCCCGGTGGGCCCAGCTCTGGAGAAAGGCCCCTTCCTGCTGTAGTTCCGCCTCCACAATCCCCGCATTGTTGATTCATTAGGTAATTTCCCTGCAAGCACCAGCTGTTCAGAGGGTGGGGAGATGACTGATTGAGGCGGCTGGGGGCTGTGGGGGCCACTGGGCCAGGGGCACTGTAGGTCTGCCTGGGCCGGGGCAAAGGTCATGCCTGGCCAGGTGTCCTCCATCCCTTCTGCAGCAGCCACACCTTGCAGGGAACCCTCAGGGCTTCCAGGATAGTGAGCAGGAGGCCAGACCTTCCCACCAGGGCCTGGCATTCCCAGGTGCCTGCTCGAGGCTGGCCACAGCCCCACCGCAGGCTCTTGGTGGGGGTTGCAGGCGGTAGGGGGCCACAGGGCCCCCGGGCTCTGTGCTTGGTAGCCCAGCTGAGCTGGGACAGTTGGGTGGGAGGGAAGGGCCTCCCTGTCTACCCCTCCTCTGAGGGTGCTTCTCCATGGCCTCTGGGGCTGTTAAACCTGCTCCGCTGCCCAGTAAACAGACTACGACTCAGCTCCATGCCCCCCACACCCAGAGCAGCTGCCCCTCCCAGCTGCTGGGCCTGCCCTGCTGCTCAGAAACCCTTCCTGTCCTGCCAGGACTCTCGGAGAGAAGCTGACAGGGTGTCCAAGCTGGCCTCAGGGTCAGCCTGTGTCAGACCATCCATGTTGGCCTCAGAGGCCATCCTGTGTGGGGTGTGTGCACTGCCATTAGAGGCTGTCCTGTGAAGTGATCCTGGGTAGGGCATTTTCCATCCTTCTTCCCCTGGCTACCTCTGACCGCACCCCCAGACTGCACATCTTAGTCAAGATGTTGCTTTTACAGGGATGCCTTCTGTGGGGTCCTCTGCCTAGTCAGAGGCTCCTGCTCTGACTCTCCAGCTGCGGCATGGAGGTTACCATCACAGCACCTCCACAGCACCCGCCTCTTTTATCACTTGTATCCCAGTCCAACCCAAGAACCACAGCAGGCACTGGCTTCAACTGGCTTCGTGACAGCTGCCATCGCAGCCACACTAGGTGCTCCGGGAATCCCAGCTGTTAGATGAAGGAAGAAAGGGACAGATAAATAGAACTAGGCAAAGACCCCCCACAAGAGTTCACACTGATCCTCTACAATTATGCTGCCACGCTTTATCTCCAGCCCCCCTCCCCCAGGGGTGTTTACTGAATTCCAGGCTCTGGTAATCTCACGGTTACTATCCTAACTTACAGATGAGAACACTGAGGCACATAGAGGTTAAGTGATAGACACAGTCTCACAGTGGTTGGACCTAGGCCAGTATCCTTGTTAATTGCTATACTATTTACACTGGCCTTAGAAATCGCTTCCTGGACAGCTCCAAGCAGGTGTACACTGACCACAGAAAGCTTACATTGCTGGCCTGTGGCTCAACGGGCTAAGGCGCCAGCCATGTACACCTGAGCTGGCGGGTTTGAATCTAGCCCGGGCCCGCCAAACAACAATGACGGCTGCAACCGAAAAATGGCCAGGCGTTGTGGTGGGCGCCTGTAGTCCCAGCTACTTGGGAAGCGGAGGCAGGAAAATCACCTGAGCCCAGGAGTTGGAGATTGCTGTGAGCTGTGATGTCACAGCACGCTATCCAGGGTGACAGCTTGAGGCTCTGTCTCAAAAAAAAAAAAAGAAAGCTTACATTGCTTTGGCCACACCAGGACAAACTCTCAGGCTGGTGCAGACACCTGCACACAGGACAACCTCTAAAGCAAAGCTAGTGTCTGCTGCCAGAAGAGCCAGTAGGGGCCCTGCCCTAACCTGTGTGTGGAAGAGCTGGATGAGCCTCGGCTGGCCCTGCTAGGACAAGGGGGGTGCAGCAGGGCTGGTTCAACACTGGCCCAGCTGGGGAGCAGGAGGGCCTCCTGGGGGCAGCGTGAAATTGCTATTCTCTACTAAGGGGCTGCTGCTGGAGGGAGCCTTCCTGCCCCAGCTGGGAGGAGGTCAGTGGACGCCCCTGACATGTTCTGCCCAGGCCCGGGACACTCTTCACCACCTGCCCAGCACTGGTGGCCAGGACAAGAACCAGACAGGCCTGGGGCAAGAGTTGCCTGAAGCTGTCATGTTTGGTGGGGGAAGGGGGCCCATTCAGGCCTGTGACAGGGATCTTATGGGGCCAGACAAAAGGCATTGGCTCCCAGCAACAGACAGAAGTGTGCCTGAGTGTGTCTGAGTCTGAGTGTCTGCGTGTGTTTGCATGCCTAACGGCCCCTCATCCTGTGTCCCAGCCCTGGGCCTGGCCTGCCCTATCCCAGGTGGGGCCTCCGGGTGCGTCTGGTCCCGGTCCTCCCTCCCTCCCTCCCTAACAAACTAGGCCTGAGAGGGACAGGGGCCTTTCCAAATTTGCACGTTGGCCTCTCCTGCTGCAATTAATGCAAATGACTTTCCAAGGTTTTGGCTTGATAATTTGATTATTTGTTCGGCATTTATCTTAAGCAAAGTGGATGACAAATAACTGCAAACTAATGTGATAAAAACCATTTATAAAGCTGCCTTGTTCGGGGGCCTTCCCCTAACTATTTATGACAAGGTAATAATGCTGCCGTGTGCGTCCGCCTGACTTTAAATTGGTTACTTAGAGGCATGATGGATGAGGGGCGAGGCTACCTTCTTCTGAGGAGAGCTCCTGATTTCTGATCTCATTTTTGAGGATAATGAATTATATCTAATTAGTCCTTCCCAAATCTAATCAGGAGGTGGGAATTTGGACTGGAAGGAGGGGCTGGCAGGCAGCAGGGAGGGCAGAGGGTCAGCAGGCAGGGTGCTCCCAGGCCTGGAGGCCTAGGAGAGGGGCAGGCCAGATTTGAGGCTAGTGTGCTCCTAGCTTACTCCCCATGCCTTCGCCAAAGGGATTGAGAGTTGGTAAGTCCTTCCCTGGCTTTTTGATTCCCTTTCTCTAAGTCCCAACTGCCCCCCCCAGCCCCAACCCATTCCCACAACCCACCCTCCACACTCCCCAATCATAGCCCCTTGCTCAGGCCTCCCTGACCTCTGCACTCAGCTGAGGATTCCCTCTGCCCTTTATACCTAGAAATCTCTGACTTGGTTGTCCCTGCTCAGGTCCCTACACCACTGTCTGGAGAAGATTTCTCCCATCCCACTGCTTCTTCCCCCAAGTGAAGACTCTGGGTTTCTTATTCATCCTTCTCTGGAGGCACTGATCACTGGACTGCTAGCCCACACTAGACCTTGCTGATACATGAAGAAAGCACCCCTTTCTTCTGTTTAGACATAGCCCAGTGCCAGGTGAGCACAGAACAGGTGGATTCCAGTGCCCCACTCACCCCCTTAGCTGGGTGTTCTTATGCAGTGAACAACCTGTATAAATAGTACATGGACAGCCCCAGGTGATGTCACAAAACTGGGAGTTGAGTTTCCTTTATTTATCTTTGTGTGTTCTGAGCTTCATACAATGGTCTGTATGTAGCACAGCCTCACTAGTGGCTTGCTGAATCCCTGACTGACTGAATGAATGAATGCTTAAGATCCTCCCACTTCTAAAACTTTGGCTCAGGAGCTGCAGGACCAGGACACCCCTACTCCTGTGGAAGTGACAAGGGTTCCACAGTGAGCCACCCTTCGTGATGAGGCTTTTGGGATCCAAAGCCTATAAATCTCCCTCTCTTCCCTCCTCACCCCTGCCCTGGCCTAGAATGTAGACAGACAGCTCCTGCTTCCACAGATAAGGTGACCTTAGAATAGATAAGTCGCTGCCAGGTAGCAGACTCATGTTATAAGCAGAGTTCTGTTTGCAGAGAACTAGAAGTATGATCAGATTCCCAAGTACACTTTGCCTGTTTTGTGCATTTTCCATATTGTATCAGACACAAGCCCATCCTTTAAAAATACTCTCCAGTGTTTTTATGCACTACCATATTTATGTTTTTTAAAAAAATTTCATTATTTTCCTTTATAGTCTTATGTCCACTTTGTCAAACAGGTGATGTCTACTTTTGTGAGAAGAATGTGATAGTGCTTTTGTTTTTCGCATTTCTTGTTTTTCTTTTTTAAAATCTCAGAACAGGACAGTGCCTGTGGCTCAGTGAGTAGGGCACTGGCCCCATATACTGAGGGTGGCGGGTTCAAACCCGGCCCTGGCCAAACTGAAACAAAAAATAGCCGTACGTTGTGGCAGGTGCCTGGTCCCAGCTACTCAGGAGGCTTAGGCAAGAGAATCGCCTAAGCCCAAGAGCTGGAGGTTGCTGTGAGCTGTGACGCCACGGCACTCTACCAAGGGCAACAAAGTGAGACTCTGTCTCTAAAAAAAAAAAAAAAATCTCAGAACAAAACATATATTTTCTTAAAAACTGCACAAATGCTGCTTAAAAGTGGCAGTGGGATGAGGTAAGTGGCCTCCTCCCAAGATAGGGACTCCCTTCTGTCATCAGGTGATGGGCAAAGCCAGATCTTGGATAGAGAGAGCTTTTGGGGGAATGGCATGTAACACTGCTGACGTGTAAGGTCAGAGGGCATGGTACCTCTCTTACTTAGTGGTTTTTTTTTTTTTTTTTTGAGACAGTCTTACTTTGTTGCCCTCGGCAGAGTGCTGTGACCTCATAGCTCATAGCATTCTCAAATTCTTGGGCTCAAGCAATTCTCTTGCCTCAGCCTCCCAAGTATCTGGGACTATAGGCACCCACCACAACGCCCACCTATTTTTAGGGACAAGTTCTTGCTCTGGCTCGTCTCGAACCTGTAAGCTCAGGCAATCTACCTGCCTCAGCCTCCCAGGGTGCTAGGATTATAGGCGTGAGCCATCATGCCCAGCCTACTCAGTGATTCTTAACCAAGGGATTTTGGCCTCCTAGAGGGTGTTCACCAATGTCTGGAGACAGTTTTGACTGTCCCCGACCAAGTGAGTGCACCAGGCCACCTATGTCCCACTCAGCCATCCTCCTGTTCATCGTTCACAAAAACTAGGTTCCTGCTCCCCACCACACAGATAGGGAACTGGGGAATGTGGTACCAGTGTCATCTTGTGAGTACAGGCCGGGATGCTGCTGAACATTCTGCGAGGCACAAAAGAGCCTCCCATAATGAAGAACAGCCTGATCCTCCATGATAATGTGCCACGGTTGAGAAACCTACAGTCTGTTTTAGACTTACATCAGAGAGCTCAACTCTCGTAACCTGCCAAGAGCAGGGAGACCCAAGGGATAGGCAGGAAGAACATGCCATCACCCTCCCATTGGCTTCTATGCTCTACCTGGCCCTTGTCCCCAGAGCATCACATCTCCTCCTCCCATGGCACTGTGACCCTCAGAAATGTCTTCTCCAAGCAGTTTCTGAGGCCTTTGTCCTTATCTGTTTGAAACCACAGACTGTAGGGACAGCCTCTGAAGATCTTGTATAATATTTCGCTTCATCAAAGGTTTAATGAGAGCCTTTGGTGGGCAGGCACCAGGCAAGGGTTAGAGATTTGATATCTGCCCATTTTCCGGTCCTCATATAAGGCACCTGCACAAAATAAATTGGTAACGGGGAGAAAATAATTCTTCCAATGAACTCACCAGCTTCCTGCAGTTGGACAGTAAATTCTCTGCTTCATCCTGTCTTCCTTTCCACCACCTCGGATGCTAGGATGCTCAGAGTACTACTTAACTCTCTAGTGAGAAATTAGCTGGGGTATTTGATTTGCTTCTCAGCACTCTCTAGGGATTTGACCCTCTGCATTTATTTTTAAGAATCTGACCAAGGGCTCAGCGCCTGTGGCTCAATGGGCTAAGGCGCCAGCCACGTACACCTGAGCTGGTGGGTTCGAATCCAGCCCGGGCCCGCCAAACAACAATGACGGCTGCAACCAAAAAATGGCTGGGCGTTCTGGAGGGCGCCTGTAGTCCCAGCTACTTGGGAGGCGGAGGCAAGAGACTCACTTGAGCCT
>CAUYRH010097434.1:0-27839 GCA_963574655.1 Perodicticus potto
ATAATTTTTTTTTTTTTTTTTTGAGACAGAGCCTCAAGCTGTCACCCTAGATAGAGTGCCATGGCATTACAGCTCACAGCAACCTCCGATTCCTGGGCTCAAGCGAGTCTCCTGCCTCTGCCTCCCAAGTAGCTGGGACTATAAGCAGCTGCCACAATGCCCAGCTATTTTTTTTAGAGACAGGTTCTCTCTCTTGCTCCGTCTGGTCCCAAACTCCTGAGCTCAAGCAATCCAACCCCCTTAGCCTCCCAGAGCGCTAGGATTACTGGCATGAGGCACCACACCTGGCCTCCACAGAGGTTTATTAATGCAAACCAGGAATTACAGATGGCTCCTGGGACATTGGTCACATCCTTCAGTAAACCAACTACTCAGGGGCACATGCTGGCTCCTCTCCCCACACCCAGCCATCTATAGGATCACCTGGGTAGATACCAGCCCACCAACCAGATGGTAGTCCAGGCCTCAATGCCACACTACTATACTTGCAAGAAGCAGTTTAGCTTTGAGAAGCCAATATAATCCTATCCTAATACAAGCTTCCAGGAAGTCTCCTGAGGAAGATGGTCAGCTTCATCTCTGGAGCCCCCCTGGCTTATATGAAGAGCTCTTGAGAAGAACCAAAGAAATCTTAGGGATGGGCCTAAGATCAAGGACCAAAACTGTTCAGCATCCAAATATTGACTAGACCCCAGCCCTCACAAACTAATGATTAAGCCCTAAGACAGGAGTAGCTGACCCAGGTAGTCCAGGAAGGGTAAGCTTTGGCCCAGTGGCCCACAGAAGGCAGAAAGCCTCAGGCAGGCCTCTCCATTCTCCTAGAGCCAGGCTGGCAGTGAAAAAGGGCAGAACCAAAGCACTTGTTCACAAAGATATAAAAATAGAAGACCATGGGGGTCCACGCATGCTAGAGGCTTTCATAAGTTGGTGACCACTGGATTCTTCCTTTTCCTATGCATTTGCTTATTGATTTTCTTTTTTTTCTTTTTCTTTCTTTTTTTTTTTTTTTTTTTGAGACAGAGCCTCAATCTTTCACCCTGGATGGAGTGCCGTGGCATCACAGCTCACAGCAACCTCCAATTCCTGGGCTCAAGCGAGTCTCCTGCCTCTGCCTCCCAAGTAGCTGGGACTATAGGCGCCCGCCACAACGCCTGGCCATGTTTTGGTTGCAGCTGTCATTGTTGTTTGGCGGGCCCGGGCTGGATTCGAACCCGCCAGCTCAGGTGTACGTGGCTGGCGACTTAGCCCGTTGAGCCACAGGTGCCGAGCCTGCTTATTGATTTTCTTTAAAACAACTTAGAAATAGATTTGTAGTCTTTAATTAATGTAGAAGATTTCTGAGCAGCAGTATAAGAGGAGGAAAACAGCTTGTAAGAAAGATGATTCAGACAAGAGCACCCAGGACATGCAAGGAAGAACTGGAGGCTGAAAACTGGCTGTGTCACTCATAAGCAGGGGACACAGCAAGAATGGAAACATCTCTGGGAAGGACCCTTGAGGAAAAGTAGTCAGGACGTCATAGGTGGTCAGCATGCCACCAAGTATCCAAGCCTGGGGACACAGAAGGCACTCAGCTAAAACAACAATTGAGAATTGCAACAAAAAAATAGCTGGGCATCGTGGCGGGCGCCTGTAGTACTTGGGAGGCTAAGGCAAGAGAATCACTTAAGCCCAATAGTTGGAGGTTGCTGTAAGCTGTGACACCAAGGCACTCTACCAAGGGCAACAAAGTGAGACTCTGTCTCAAAAAAAAAAAAAAAAAGAAATTAAATGCATCATCTGGCCAATCACTCCCATAAATCATGGTCACCTGTTTTGTACCTGAAGGGTAACTGGAACACCATACCAGGGCTGGTTCAACAATTCATCCTTTTTTTTTTTTAAGAGACAAGAGTCTCAGGCAGGCCTCTCCATTCTCCTAGAACCAAGCTGGCAGTAAAAAAGGGCAGAACCAAAGCACTTGTTCACAAAGATACAAAAATAGAAGACCATGGGAGTCCACGTGTGCTGGAGGCTCAGTAGAATGCCATAGCGTCACAGCTCACAGCAACCTCCAGCACTTGGGCTTAAGCGATTCTCTTGCCTCAGCCTCCTGAGTAGCTGGGACTACAGGCGCCCACCACAATGCCCGGCTATTTTTTTGTTGCAGTTTGGCGGGGGCTGTGTTCGAACCCACCACACTCGGTATATGGGGCTGGTGCCGGACTCAACTGAGCCAGAGGTGCCGCCCTCAACAATTTATCCTTATATCCTGGGGCCTCAGCACAGAGCTCCACCCATAGCACGTGGCCAGAGAATGCCTGATGGATGAAAGGCTAATAGCTAGGGCGACTCAAAAAGACTCTGTTCTCAAAAAAAAAAAAAAAAAGCTTTGGGGACACTCCCTCAGGAATAGCAGAAATCCAAAGAAGACAACTTTCCCACCCCTCACACCACCAACCAAACCTGAAGATGATGAGAGTAGTGTTCCCTGTTTGTGGGGCGCTGTGCTAAATCCCTATACATGCCTTAACTAGTTTGGGGGTTTTTTGGTTGTTGTTTTTTTTTTGCAGAGACAGAGTCTCACTTTATCGCCCTCGGTAGTGACCTGGCGTCACACAGCTCACAGCAACCTCCAGCTACTGGGCTTAGGCGATTCTCTGTCCTCAGCCTCCCAAGTAGCTGGGACTACAGGCGCCCACCACAACGCCCGGCTATTTTTCTGTTTTTGCAGTTTGCCGAGGATGGATTTGAACCCGCCACCTTCGGTACTCGATGAGCCACAGTCACGTCCTTCGTTGTTTTTTTGAGACCAGAGTCTCACTTTGTCACCCCTGGTAAAATGCCCTGGCACATAGCTCACAGCAACCTCAGACTCCTGGGCTCAAGCGATTCTCTTGCCTCAGCCTCCCGAGAAGCTGGGATTACAGGCGACTGCCACAAGGTCCAGCTATTTTAACAGGCAGGGTCTCGAACTCATGAACTCAGGCAATCCGCCCACCTCAGCCTCCCAGAGTGCTCAGATTACAGGCGAGTTTAAACCCTATATATGCCATAACAACTGTATGAGGGCTTTAGACCAGGGTTTGGTAAACTATTCCCGATGGGCCAAATCTGGAACACCATCTATTTTGGTACAGCCTGTAAGCTTAGAATGGTTTTTACATTTTTAAGTGGTTGGGAAAAAAAGCATTTTGAGACACAAAAATTGTATGAAATTCAAATTTCAACGTCCACAAATAAAATTTTTTATTGTTGTTATAGTTTGGTTTATTTTTTTTTTATATAGGTTCTTGCTCTCTCACCTGGGCTGGAGTGCAGTGGCATCATCATAGCTCATTGCAACCTCAAACTCCTCAAATTTGCTTAAGTGACCCTCCTATCTCAGGCCCAAGTAGCCAGGACTACACGTGCACACCACCATCCTCAGCTGACTTTTCTATTTTTCTGTATAGCTCAGGCTGATTTCAAACTCCTGGCCTCAAGTGATCATGCCGCCTCGGCCTCCCAAAGTGCTAGGATTACAGGCCTGAGCCACTATATATCTGGACCACAAAGTTTTATTTGGAACACAGCCAACTGTGGCTGTGATAGCTCAACAATAACACAGTTATAACTTGATGTTTTAAGCATCTCACATATACATACCTCATCATGTATCTGTGTGAAAAGATGTTTTCAAAGATGAAATATGTAAAATCTCTTTACAGATCAGCATTAACATAAATATTTGCAATTAAATTAGATGATGTGGAACACTGACTTTGAATCTCACCTGAGCAAAATGTTTTCCTCAAAAAGGGGAACTCAGGGCTCGGCACCTGTAGCTCAGCAGCTAGAGAGCCAACCACATTCACCAGAGCTGGCAGGTTCAAACTCAGCCCAGGCCTGCCAAACGACGACAACCGCAACAAAAAAATAGCCGGGCAAAAAAAAAAAAAAAAATAGTCAGGCGTTGTGGTGGGTGCCTGTAGTCCCAGCTACTTGGGAGGCTGAGGCAAGAGAATTATTTAAGCCCAAAAGTTTGAGGTTGCTGTGAGCTGTGATGCCATGGCACTCTACCCAGGGCAACATAGTGAGACTGTCTCAAAAAAAGAAAAAAGCGGGGTGGAGGGACTCAGGAACTCTTCCCATTAGTAAACCTGTATTATAAGAATATCTTTTCGCCTGTAGTCCCAGCTACTCAGGAGGTTGAGGCAAGAGAATTGCCTAAGCCCAGGAATTGGAGGTTGCTATGAGGTATGTGACGCCACAGCACTCTACCAAGGGCAATAAAGTGAGACTCTGTCTCTACAAAAACAAAAACAAAAACAAACAAAAAAAAAAGAATATCTTTTTTTTTGAGACAGAGCCTCAAGCTGTCACCCTAGATAGAGTGCCTTGGCATCACAGCTCACAGCAACCTCCAATTCCTGGGCTCAAGTGAGTCCCCTGCCTCGGCCTCCAAAGTAGCTGGGACTACAGGCGCCCGCCACAACGCACGGCCATTTTTTTTGGTTGCAGCTGTCGTTGTTTGGCGAGCCGGGCTGGATTCGAACCCGCCAGCTCAGGTGTACGTGGCTGGCGCCTTAGCCCGTTGAGCCCGGGCCCGCCAAACAACAATGACGGCTGCAACCAAAAAACAATGGCTGGGCGTTGTGGCGGGCACCCGTAGTCCCAGCTACTTGGGAGGTGGAGGCAGGAGACTCGCTTGAGCCCAGGAATTGTTGGTTGCTGTGAGCTGTGATGCCACAGCACTCTATCCAGGGTGACAGCTTGAGGCTGTGTCTCAAAAAAAAAAAAAAAAAAAAGAATATCTTATTCAATAATTTTTAATTTCATTGCTTTAAACTTAGTCATAATTTGGGGGCGCCTGTGACTCATCGAGTAGGGTGCTGGCCCCATGTACCGAAGGTGGCGGGTTCAAACCTGGCCTCGGTCGAACTGCAAAAAAACAGAAAAATAGCCGGGTGTTGTGGCGGGCGCCTGTAGTCCCAGCTACTTGGGAGGCTGAGGCAAGAGAATCGCCTAAGCCCAGGAGTTGGAGGTTGCTGTGAGCTGTGTGACACCACGGCACTCTACCAAGGGCAATAAAGTGAGACTTTGTCTCTCAAAAAACAAACAAACAAAAAAACTTATTCAGAATTTGTTTTCTCTCTTGTTATTTAAGTAGCTATATAATACCCTCAGTTTTTTCCTCTTGGGCAGCAAAGCCTCAAACGATTACTGTTTGGCTCTTTGCAGAGAAAGTATGCTGACCTATGAACTAGACAGTAATAATCGCCACACTCAGGGTGAGGAAATTGCGTGGCACAGAGGTTATGTGATGTGGCTGTACTTACAGGGCTGAGGGCTGGTCAGTGGTAACACCGAGGTTTTTTTTGTTATTGTTGTTTTTTTTGAGACAAGAGTCTCACTATGTCACCCCTTGGTAGAGTATTGTGGCATCACAGCTCACAGCAACCTCAAACTCTTTTGGGTTTAAGCGATTCTCTTGCCTCAGCCTCCCTAAGTAGCTGGGATTACAGATGCCTGCTACAACGCCCAGCTACTTTTAGAAACGAGGTCTCGATCTTGCTCAGGCTGGTACCAAACCCATGAGCTCAGGCAATCCACCTGCCTTAGCCTCCCAAGTGCTAGGATTACAGGCGTGAGCCACTGCGCATAGTCTGTAACACCAAGATTTAAACCTGGGCAATCTGGTTGCACAGCCTGTACTTCTAAAGACACAGTGCTTTCCATACTTTCCTACTTAGCTGTGACACCCAAGACCACATCCCCAAACAAGTAACTTACGTGCCTGTAGAATCCACTGCCAAAGCCCGGACCCCACCACGGTGACAGAGAATCTTTGCCAGTGGTTCTTTCATGGCTGGACTCCACAAAGACACAGTACCTGGAAATAAGAAAAGAACTAAAGTTACTAATACAAACCTAATCCTTACGTTATTAAGCCTGTGAAAGATGGGGACTCACGACCAAGAATTAAGAGAGGGAAACAAAAGAGTTAACTTTAAGGAACTTAGAAAGTACAAAAGTAGAAAAAAACAAATAAGGATGGTCAGAGAGTCAGTAAACCAGGGACCTACCATTACTGTGTCCAAGATGGATGACAGCATTGTAAGGATTCTGAGACATGACATCAAGCCGTCCAGCCCGAGCATTCAGAGCTGCCACAATCTTCCCCACTGACACATCCAGGTAGGTCAAAAACCCTGTCTCTGACTGAGAGAAAAAGACAGAGAGAGAATGAGAGGGTCCCGATTGCTGTCTTCCCTCTACTAGGGTCATTGAGAAGAAGTGGTCTGCCCAAGGTCTGCCACCCAGCTTTCTTTTTTTCATTTTATTGACTCACCTTTAACATGAAATGTTAATTTTATTTATTTTTTTATTTTTGTTTATTTTTATGTTGTTGGGAATTCGTTAGAGAATTACTTTGCTTGCATTTGTTAGGTAAAGTCTCTCTTATAATTGTGTCCCGCCCCCTAGAAGTGTGTCATATGCTGTGATCCCCTTCCCTCTTTCCCTCTCTCCACTCCCCCATTTCCTCACCCCCCTGCCATGTACTAGCATCAATTATCCTTGTATCAGAATTGAGTACGTTGGATTCTTGCTTCTCCATTCTTGTGATGCTTTAGTAAGAAAAATGTGTTTCAACTCCATCCATTAATTTGTATTCATCATCCAGGTTAATACTAAAGATGTAAAGCTCTTATGCTTTATAGCCACTCACAGCTGTGGCCAGGAGGAAGTGGAAAGGCAGGAACTCAAGCCGCGTTACTTGGTCGCAACGGCGGATGCAGTGGAGTTCGATGCCCTGGTTGTCATAGATGTAAAGCCAGCGGTTCTGAGCAACAGCAATCAGAGCCTCAGAATGGAGGAATCTGGGGGAAGAGGAAGAGTGATTCAATCAGAGACAGGATCACAACTTGTCATTCAATCAAGGATAGGCTGTCTCACCCCCACTGACCATAGACAAACCACTAACCGGATGTCCCGCACTGCCTCCATGACATTGATCTCACACATAAGCCTCTTTGTCACCCAGTCAAGGGCAGCCACATGACCCCGACGCCCTCCAAAAGCTAGGTGTCTGTTGGAAGTGAGGGACAGGCAAGGTGTTACTGCAGAGGACCACCATGACTCAATCAGAGGTCTGCCCCACACCAGCCCCTCCTCTTCTGGTGAGAGGAGAGAGACTGCTGTAGATGCTCACCCTTACATCCACGCAAATCACAGGATCCTCCTCGTCAATGACCCAAAAATATTCTGGGTAGAGCTGAGTTGGGTATGGCTAAAGTGGTTAAGAAAACCCAACCACATTTTAGTTCAAGAGCCACTGAAATTCAACTTTACCTCCCAGTTCGAGAGTAGTTCAGTCTATAAGGTCCAAACTGCCGCAGATTCAAGTCAAAGTGCTAGGGAAGAGAAGAGTAGGAAAAAAAAAAAAATCAAGGGCTTGGTGCCTATAGCTTAGCAGCTAGGGCGCCAGCCACATACACCAGAGCTGGCAGGCTCAAACCCAGCCCGGCCTGCCAAACAACAATGACAACTACAACCAAAAAATAGCCAGACGCTGTGGCAGGCACCTGTAGTCCCAGTTACTCAGGAGGCTGAGACAAGAGAATCACTTAAGCCCAAAAAAGCTTGAAGCTGCTGTGAGCTGTGACGCCACAGCACTCTATCCACAGCGACATAGTTAGATTCTGCCTCAAAAAAAAAAAAAAATCAAGAAAGAATGAATCCCTACAGTAGTTCTCTATTCTAGTTCCTGAACTATCCATCAACCCTCCTCAGGCTCACCTTGGCTGCACTTGCAATGTCCACAGCCTCCATGATGTCAGATTGGAGTATCTTTGCTGTGTTTTCCCCATCCTCCCCCTCCAAAAACCTGCAAGCAAGGGTTATGATGGCAGTAAAGCATCCTGTATGAGGTGGGTATACCAACATAAAAATGGGAAAGGAAAATCCTGTGAAGCATGGACTAGGAGACCCAGATTAAGGTCCACTTACCCAGGCTCCTCAGAAAGAAGCAGCTCAGAACGAGCAGCTTTGACACTTGTTTCCTCTTCTTCAGCTTCAGCCACCTCAAGTCTGCTCCGAGTTTTTGATTTCAATTGTGGTAGCTACAAAATAGATGGTGGGGAAGGAGTAGGAAAAAAAAAAAAAAGAACACAGGAAAACAGAGGATAAATAGGGTCACTCTGTATAGATTGAATCCAACTCACCCAGACACCCCTTGCCTCCAACCATGCCCCACATTCCAACTGGTCCTCACCTTTTTGGATTTGTCGATGCGGCGGAACTTCTGTACCACCTCCACTGAGACGGGGACCGGGCCTGGGAATGGGTCCTGGACCTGGGAAAGAGAGGAGACAATTAGCAGACAGGATCCGGTTGATCCCAAGCCTCTCACTCTTAAAGCAGAAGGCGACTTGCCCTGCCACCCATCATCCCAGACAAGTTCACCCCAGACAAGCTCCGCTGGGCCTCTGGATTCCTCTGTTCCCTGTGTTTCTTCGGGACTCGGGGCTTCTTAGAGATCCGAGACTTCTTTAGGATGTGAGCGGTATTTGACCTCTGGGGTCGGAACTCCTGCTTCCTCTTCTTGTTACAAGGGGGCCCTGAAGAGGCTCGGCATGTGTCTGAAGCAGTCTCTTCCTCCCAGTATCGCCGCGGTTTCTACGGACAAACCAGGAGCTCTGATACTCCGTACCCCACGTTCTGCCCCCCGAATCTGCAGTTGAAAACCTCCTTTCCCACCCAGGGAGGCCTCTACCTTCCTCTTGGCCTTAAGTTTGTCCTTCTTGAGCGGGACTTCCCTGCTGGGTTTGGGGGCTGTCTCCATCTCGTCTACCCAAACCACGATCCACGTGCAAAACTCCCGTCAGCTGTCCCACGGTAGGCGTGAAACTCCCGGAAGTCCTCTGCCTCTCATCCAATCTGCACTGTACCAGGTCTGAAGCCTTCGAGGCGCCATCTTGAGTGAGGGTACGCTCTTATTTTAGGGGCTGGAGGGACTTTGGCAACGTCCCCCAAGCGTCAGCTTATATACGAATAATGGGAAAGCGTGAGGCCAAAGCCCAAGTAACAGTGAGGTTTCTTTTTCCAGATTAATTTACCCATCTTTCCTAAACACTTCTCCGAGTCCCGTCTTTTTAGCCGAACCCTACTCACTAAACATGTCGGAACTACATTTCCCAGCGAGTCTCAGAAGACAGCGTCCGGCGCTATCTTTTCCCAACATTCCCGGTGTTCTTCCGGGTTTATTAATACTGAAGGGAGAACGTGAGGAGGTTAGAGTTTCGGTTGACGGGTTTAGGATTTTCGCTCTTCTCCCCTTGGATCCTGGATATCGATATCCTAGACGGGGAGAAGCTGCGATGCACTGAGGGGCTGCCTCTCAAGAGTGCTGTCATTTCCGTAGGCCAGACCGAAAGGGGAGCTCAGGGACCTTCCAGAGAGTGAGACCCACCGCCCCTCTCCCACTCCCGCAGGCTTTCATCCCCACCATGGCTGAGCTGATACAGAAGAAGCTGCAGGGAGAAGTGGAGAAATATCAACAGCTACAGAAGGGTAAGGGGTTGGCGTGACCTCCCCCAACCCAATCCACTAACAACCCACAGGTTTTCTGCTCCATCCTGCCCCGCGTGCAGCGACTTTCCCTTCTCTTACTGACCTGCTGTCCCCGTTCTTGTCTACTTCCTTAGATCCATTTTCTTCTGACTGGAGTGAGGTCGGTGGCATATTTGATCTTTCTAATCATGTCTTTCTTCTACTCCTAGACTTGAGTAAATCCATGTCAGGGAGGCAGAAGCTTGAGGCACAACTTACAGAAAACAATATCGTGAAGGAGGTGAGGGATTGGGATTTGTGGGGCAAGGAGGGACCTGTACTGGCCTTGGTTCTGATCATGAATATCCTCGCCCTCCCTCAGGAACTGGCCTTGCTGGATGGGTCCAATGTGGTCTTTAAACTCCTGGGTCCTGTACTGGTCAAACAGGAGCTGGGGGAGGCTCGGGCCACAGTGGGGAAGAGGCTGGACTATATCACAGCTGAAATGTGAGTTTCTGTTCCACCACCCTGGGCTGCACCTGTGGTGCGACTGACACCATTGAAGTAGAGATGTTGAAGAATGATTGGAGCATAGCTCTCCATAGTTAGTCCCCAGTTGTCCAGTTCCTCCAACCTCTTCCTTCCCATTTAATTCCCTCTCTCCTCCCTCCCCTAGATCTCAAGTTTTCTACCAATCTCTTTCTTGCCCTCAGCACCCTCAATAATAAATCCCACTAATTTCTCCTTTTGTTTGTCCCCCTTGTTTCTTCTCAGTAAGCGATATGAATCCCAGCTCCGGGACCTTGAACGGCAGTCAGAGCAACAGAGGGAAACCCTTGCTCAGCTGCAGCAGGAGTTCCAGCGAGCCCAGGCAGCAAAGGCAGGGGCTCCTGGGAAGGCCTGACCCCATGGTTGGGGGGAGGGGAGAGAATGAGGCAGCTCTAGGATCTATACTGTAGTTAATAAAATGTAAAAATACCTGGCTTTGTCTTCTAACCAGCAATTTCTATCTTAACTGTCTCCATTCAGCTCCCTAGCCCCTTCCACCTTATATGTACTCTACTTATTTTACTCCCTCAGGTCAACTCTCACAAGTGGAATCTCTCTGTGCCAGGGTAGTCTTTTCTGTCTTGAAACTGAACTCTTAAACCTGTTTCTTGCCTGTGTATACAACCCTAACTCTCTCTTATCTTGGTTGGCATGACCCTTTAGGAAACACAAAAACCACATTTATAATATAGCATGTAATTAGGAATGCCAGTTTAATTAAAGAACTCACAATTCTCTAATGGTTACCCTTCTTGCTATGAATAATTGTCATCTTCCAAATAGCCCTGTCATCTCTTTCCCATTTTCTTTTTTTTTTTGAGACAGAGCCTCAAGCTGTCACCCTGGATAGAGTGCTGTAGCATCACAGCTCACAGCAACCTACAATTCCTGGGCTCAAGCGATTCTCCTGCCTCTGCCTCCCAAGTAGCTGGGACTACAGGCGCCCGCCACAACACTCGGCCATTTTTTGGTTGCAGCCATCATTGTTGTTTGCCAGGTCGGGCTGGATTCGAACCCGCCAGCTCAGGTGTACATGGCTGGTGCCTTAGCCAGTTGAGCCACAGGCACGAGCCTTTTTTTTTTGTCACCCTTGGTAGAGGACCCTGGCATCATAGCTCACGGCAACCTCAAACTCCTGGGCTTAAATGATTCTCTTGCCTCATCCTTCCGAGTAGCTGGGACACAAAACCCAGCTATTTTTTAGACAGGATCTTGCTCTGGCTCAGGCTTGTCTCGAACCTGTGAGCTCAGGCAATCCACCTTCCTCGGCCTTTCTAATGCTGGGATTACAGGCATGAGCCACCTCACCCGGCCCTATCTTCAAATAGCCTCTGACTTGTTAGAATTTGTTTGACCGTAGCTTAACCGTCAAACCATGATGCTCTATGGTGTTGCTAAGTTCCACAGAGTTGTCCACAAGTTGTTTTTGTTTTTCTTTTTTTTTTGAGACAGAGCCTCAAGCTGTTGCCCTGGGTAGAGTACTGTGACATCACAGCTCACAGCAACCTCTAACTCCTGGGCTCAAGCGATTCTCCTGCCTCTGCCTCCCAAGTAGCTGGGACTACAGGCACCTGCCACAACCCGCGGCTATTTTTTGGTTGCAGCCATCACTATTGTGTTGTTTTGTTTTGTTTTCTGAGACAGAGCCTCAAGCTGTCACCCTGGATAGAGTGCTGTGGCATCCCAGCTCACAGCAACCTCCAATTCCTGGGCTCAAACGAGTCTCCTGCCTCCGCCTCCCAAGTAGCTGGGACTACAGGCCCCCACCACAACATGGTTATTTTTTTTGTTGTTGTAGTTGTCATTGTTTGGCAGGTTGGGCTGGATTCGAACCCGCCAGCTCTGGTGTATGTGGCAGGTGCCCTAGCCCCTGAGCTACAGGCGCTGAGCCTTTCCATTTCTTTTTTATAAATCTATTTTTTGGCAACACAGTCTCACTTTGTTACGCTTGGTAGAGTGCCATGCCTCTACCAAGGGTGACAAAGTGAGCTCACATCAACCTCAAACTCTTGGGATTAAGTGATTCTCTTGGCTCGGCGCCTGTGGCTCAACAGGCTAAGGTGCCAGCCACGTACACCTGAGCTGGCGGGTTCGAATCCAGCCCTGGCCCACCAAACAACAATGATGGCTGCAACCAAAAAAAATGGCCGGGCGTTGTGGCGGGCGCCTGTGGTCCCAGCTACTTGGGAGGTGGAGGCAAGAGACTCGCTTGAACCCAGGAATTGGAGGTTGCTGTGAGCTGTGATGCCACAGCACTCTATCCAGGGTGAAAGCTTGAGGCTCTGTCTCAAAAAAAAAAAAAAAAAAGAAAGAAAACTTACTAACTTAATAACCAACTAATGTCACTAATGTCACTGGGAAAGATAAAAAACCATTACAGAATGAATGAATGTTAGATATACTGTTAGTTTATCACCCCTAGTCCATTGCCACTCTCCAGGTAACCAGGTATGGATCAAAGATTGGAGCCTGAGCCCACTGAAACCATGGTAAAAATGCCCCTAGTTGGTGATCCTGTCTACGCCAACAGCGAGAAGGTGAATGGCATTCCTGCCTGGATACATCACTCACATGTGAAATCAGCCAGTGATAGGGAGTGGATGGTCCAATGACACCCAGAGCATCCCCACCATCTTACCCTGAAAAAACAGATTATAGCCCTGCCCCAGTCACATACCAGGAGCTGAGTGGTCTACGCATGGCAGAAGCTTGAGGTTGAGCCGCAAGGGCGTGAGACTGATTACTGATTCTTTGTTTTGGAATTTTTCACATTTCTTCTTCCTTTTTTTTTTTTTTTTTTGAGACAGAGTCTCAAGCTGTCACCCTGGGTAGAATGCTGTGGCATCACAGCTCACAATAACCTCAAACTCTTGGGCTTAAGCAATTCCCTTGCCTTAGCCTTCCAAGTAACTGGGACTATCGGCGCCCGCCACAATGCCTGGCTGTTTTTTGGTTGCATGATAAGCAGGCCTGGGGCCGGGTTCGAACCCACCACCCTAGGTGTATGTAGCCGGTGCCCTGCTGGCTGAGCTATGGGCATGCCCTTCACCTTTCTTCTTTAATCTTAGGTGTAAGACATGATGAAGGTTGTTAAAAATATGTCCAAAAGGCAACCCAAACTAGACAAATGGTCAAAGTTGTGTTATTGGCTTACTCTTATTATGAATGTACAGGAAAGCCTGAAGGTACATGCATATATAACACCTAATATCAGATATGTGTGCTCCCCAGTGGGCCAGCTGTTTGCTACAATCCTTCTGAACCCTCAGAGCAAAATGAATTTGCTATGTGGTATACTGATATACCTAGAAAGACAATAACCTGAGTTATAACAGAAGGAATACCCAAAAAAGTAAAAAAAACCATTAATAACAATTTTGCAATATATACAGACATGTCTTTTTATATTTTCAATAATAATTAGAAGTTTTCCATGTAGAAATACTATATATTTCTGAAGAATTATTTCTATATATTTCATATTTTGTGTTGTTACATTAACTTTAATTCTCTAATTGTTGATGGTATACAATGGATATTTGTTTTTTTGTTTTTTTTTGTTTTTTGAGACAGAGCCTCAAGCTGTCACCCTGGGTAGAGTGCTGTGGCATCACAGCTCACAGCAACCTCCAATTCCTAGGCTCAAGCGCGTCTCCTGCCTCTGCCTCCCAAGTAGCTGGACTACAGGCGCCCGCCTGGCCATTTTTTCGTTGCAGCCATCATTGTTGTTTGGCGGGCCCGGGCTAGATTCGAACCTGCCAGCTCAGGTGTACGTGGCTGGCGCATTAGCCCGTTGAGCCACAGGCGCCGAGCCAATAATGGATATTTGGATATTGAACTTAAACAATAATAAAATAATGGTAAACATTAAAAAAAGATTTTAGGTTCGGCGCCCATAGCACACTGGTTAAGGCGCCAGCCACATACACCAAAGCAGGTGAGTTTGAACCCGGCCCAGGCCAGCTAAACAACGACAACTGCACTAAAAGCTGATCAGTAGTGGGATTATGCCTGTGAATAGGCACTGCGCTCCACCCTGGACAATATTGTGAGACCCTGTCTCTAAAAAAAAAAAAAAAAGCTGGATGTTGTGGTAGGTGCCTATAGTCCCAGTTACTTCCGAGGCTGAGGCAGGAGAATTGCTTAAGCCCAAGAGTTTGAGATTGCTGCGAGTACTCTACCGAGGGCAACATAGTGAGACTCTGTCTCAAAAAAAAAAGAAAAGAAATTTTAGGCAAGAAATAACATGAACCAAGGCACAGAAACATGGAAACAGCATAGTAAATTCTGGGAATTACAGGAAGTCCCTCCCACATTGCCAAAATAAGTGTCAGGGAGGTAAGCAGGAGCTAGATCATTGATTAATTTTTTTTCTGTAGATGATGGGGAGTTTTTAAAGGAGGAATGATCTGTTCACATTTGTATTTTAGATGAATTACTTTGTTAAACTCTAGAAATCATCCTGCTTCTGATATGGAAGGGGCAGATTTCAGAAATACGAATAAAGGCACCATGACTAGTGGGATTTGAAGAGAAAAGTTAAGATGATTCCATCAATTTTGTGTTATTGGCTAAGTGCCAGATAACTGAGATGTAGAATACAAGAGAACAGGTTTACGGGAAAATTAGTTTGATTTTGGTTTTGATAAAAATGAGGTGATTTTTGTGTCATCTAAATGAATATATCCAGCTAGTAACTTGAGATATTACACATGAGACTTGAAGTAGAGGAAAAGGTGGGACCAGAAACACCTAAAGGTGATGCCTAAGGATATGAAAGTGGGAGAGATTTCTACGGCAAGCATGGAAATGAAGGTGGGGAAGGAGACTGAGAGCTGGAGGGTGAAAAGAGAAAGAAGGACAGGGAATTCTAACCTCTAAGGAAAATGACAGGGGACACAGATCTGGTGAAAATACTGAGAAGAAATGACAACAAGGTAGAAGGAAATTCATAATCAAATGGAAGAAAGTCCGTATGTTCTGTTCTTAGGAAAACAAAATTTTTGAAGGTATTCAAAGAGCAACAAAATACTATAACTCATCTTTCATTTAACCCGATGCCAGACAGCCTTCCTGGGATTAGTACAGAGTGCCACAGCCTTTTCAACAATACACTTGGAATTCCTTTCCCTCCTATCAGTGAGGCCAACATTAATTTATGCTGCAAGGCTTCTACAGAGAAGGGAATATTGAATTTAGTTGTTCATATTCTTGGGTAATATATGGTGACTTCTGTTTACTTGTGAAAAAACAAAAACTTTGTAGAGGGAAATAAAAAAAAAAATCAGAGAAACCCAGAATATGAAACCGAAGGAAAAAAAAAAAAAAGCTGAGAAATTTTCTTAGATTGAAAGATATTAAAGAAATAACACAATTGATTACAATAAAAATGATGAACTAATAATCATAGAAGAAATTGAAAACAAAAAAAATTTTATTGCTCAGTAAGACCTTAGGACTTATTCAGACATAGGGAGTAAAAAAAGGAAAGATTATTCAACTTACTTTACAAGGCTAGTAAACTTTGATGTGAAAAGCTAACCTGAAAACCACATGCACAAAAAACTATAAGGCAATATCATGTCTGAACTTGAAATTATCTATGAACATAAATTATCCATTTCTTTTGCTAATATTTTATTTCAGATTTTAATATTAGCAAAACAAATTGATATTGTAATTAAGTGATTTATGACCAATTATGGATTACCCAAGAAAGAGGGGAAGAATGTTTCAACATTAAAAAATCTACTAATGTAACCCACACGATTACCATACTAATGGAGAAAAACTCATCTTAAAAGATGAGGGATAGTATACCCATTATGGAAATAGTGCAGAGGTTCTAAAGAAACTAAAAACAGAATTTCCCAGAGATCCTTCTTCTGGGTATATATATAAGGAAATGAAATTACCACCACATAAAGAGATCTGCACTCCCATGTTGAATGCATTATTCACAATAGCCAAGATGTTGAAATAACCTAAGTATGAATGGATAAAGAAACTGTGGCACACATATATAATAGACTATTACTTAGTCCCCCAAAAGAATAAGATCTTGCCATTTGGTACAACATGGATGAGCCTGGAGGATGTTATGCTATGTGAAATAAGCCAAACATAGAAAAAATATTGCCGGATCTCACTTATATGTGGAATCTAAAAAATATTCAAATATATCAGGATACCAGGAGTGGTGAGATAAGGGGAGAAGATACAGAATTGCAGATGTGTACAATGAACAAGTTTAGAGATTAAATGAACAACATAAGGACTGTGAGTAATAAAATTGTACTGTACTTAGAATCCATGCTAAATGAGTAGGTGTTATCTGCTCTCTCTGAAAGAACAAAAAAGAGTAACTGTGTGAGATGACAGATTGGCTTCACTTTTTGCTATCTATACATATCTCACAACTACATGTTGTATACACTAAACATACACAATACAATTCATTTTTTTTTTTAAATTTCAGATTAACATGAAGGTACAAATATTTAGGTTACATTGTTTTTTTTTCCTATGGTAAAGTTCAAGTTATAGTTGAGCCCTTCACTAGGGGGTGTGCTGTGTAACCTTAACATTGTGCAGTTAGGACAGAACTCACTAATCCTCCTTCCTCTCCCCTTTTCCCTGTCCGTCCTCTCCCCTCCCCCCTTGCTACACTTGTGTTTTTCTTTTGTGTGGGTGTATAGTTGTTTATCCATTGGTTTCATACTAGTGAGTATGTTGGATACTTTGTTTCCATTTGTGTTTCTACTCCATCTAGATAAATATAAAAGATGTAAAGTCTCCATCTTTTTATGGCTGGATGGTATTCCATGGTATACATATACCACAGATTGTTAATGCATTCTTGACGGGCACTTGGGTTGCTTCCACATCTTGGCTGGTAACTGTGAACTGAACTGCTATAAACATTCTAGTGCAAATGTCCTTGTGGTAAATTTTTTTTTCTGGGTAGATAATTTATTTTTTAAAAAGATGAGAGGAAAACATTTGATAAAGTAAATATCCATTTCCAATTTAGTTTTTTGAGAGAGCGTCTCAGTATGTCGCCCACAATAGAGTGCAATGGTGTCACAGCTCACAGCAACCTCAAACTCTTGGGCTTAAGTGATTTTCTTGCCTCAGCCTCCCAAGTAGTTGGAACTACATGAGCCCACCACAATGCCCGGCTATATTTTTGTTGGTGTTGTCATTGTTCTTTTTTTTTTGCAGTTTTTGGCCAGGGCCGCGTTTGAACTCTCCACCTCCAGTATATGGGGCTGGTGCCCTACTCCTTTGAGCCACAGGTGCCGCCCTGTTATCATTGTTCTTTAGCAGGCCCAGGCCATGTTTGAACCTACAAGCCCCAGTGCATGTGGCTGGTGCCTTAACCACTGAGCTATGGACGCTGAGCCTCCATTCCCAATTTAAACAAAACAAAACAAAACTCTGAAAAAAAACAACACTAGAGAGAAACACACGTAATCTGATAAGGGGCATTTACTAAAACCCTATGTAAGGCTCGGTGTCTGTAGCACAGTGGTTACAGTGCCAGCCACATGCACCAAGGCTGGCAGGTTTGAGCCTGGCCTGGGCCAGCTAACCAACATGGACAACTACAACAAAAAAAAAGTTGGGTGCTGTGGAGGGCGCCTGTAGTTCTAGCTCCTTGGGAGGTTGAGGGAAGAGAATCGTGTAAGCCCAAGAGTTTGAGGTTGTGAGCTGTGACACCACAGCACTCTACCGAGGGTGACATAGTGAGACTCTGTCTCAAAAAGCAAAAAAAAAGAAAAAGAAAAAAAAAACATCCTACATAAGCCTCATGGCTGATCGTGAAAACACTAAAAGCATACTCATTGTCAGACAGGTCATGAATATCCCAGTGTCTCCACTACTATTCGACATTTCACTAGAGAACCTAGAAAATATAATAAGCCAAGAATGATAAATAGGAGGATAAACACTTGAGAGAGAAAAAAGTTGTCAATATTGACAGTTACAATTATACCTAGAAAATCCAAAAGTATCAACTAGCAAACTATTAGAACTAATAACAAAATTCAGTAAAGAGGTCAACAATGCTCATCCCAGGATAAGGGAAGTGAGGTACCTGTGGGCACCTTCATGGGGCACTTGTTCGCAGGTGCCAGCCCTTCACTTGCAGGACCCTGGGAGCGTCTGCTTGAATTTTGTACCTTACGTTACCTCATTTACTACACCCCAACCTTGGTCATGGGAGCCAGATATAAGACACAACATACAATCAGTAACTTTCCTGTGCAACAGTGTGGAGGATTTCATCATGTTTTGGCTACCAGCCTTAAATACGTTTTCTATTTTGAGGAAACCCTCCTATTCTTTGAGTCCTGAATAATCTGTCTATGAAGCTAAAGGGGGCAGCATTGGCACCTGACCCAGATGCAGTCAGTTGTGCACTTCTCCTCATGTTTTGAACCTTAAGGGAGTGACACTGAGATGCAGAGAGAGTAGAGGAATTGTTCACAGTGGAGAATGCTGTGTCATGGAAAGTCTGACGTCAGTTTTGGAGGATCTCAGAAGGATGGCAGTGCCCAGCAGGGGTGGTAGTGGCATCCTGGCTTCAGAGTTTTCACTGCCTATTGTCTCTTGTTTCGTACCTATTTTCTAAAGCTTGATATCTTTCCAATATCTTTGGGGCAACTAAGGACCTGATGAATACTGATAGAGCCATTGACCAAGGTAGAAAATATGGATGGTGGAATGAACACATACCTTTAACTCTTCTCCCTCCTGAAACCCCATTAAAATGACAATAAAGGGCTCAGTGCCTGTAGCTCAGCGGCTAGGGAACAAGCCACATATACCGGAGCTGGCAAGTTCGAAACCAGCCCGGGTCTGCCAAACAATGACAGCTACAACCAAAAAATAGCCCGGTGTTGTGGTGGTTGCCTGCAGTCCCAGCTACTTAGGAGGCTGAGACAAGAGAACTGCTTAAGCCCAAGAGTTTGAGGTTGCTGTGAGCTCTGATGCCATGGCACTCTGCCGAGGGTGACGTAACAGGGGAGACATGAGCAACAAACTTTAAAGCTGGGAAACAGATGGCTAAATTATTTAGCAGCCCAAGGAAGTGAGATCTTAAGCCCCTAAGGGAGAACACCTACTAGCCACTAGTCTATACCACAAACTCCCAAGGTGCAAGAACGTGCAGCTCCAGGTATCCCTGGAAGTTGGCTGATGTGTTAGTGCAGCTAGCAACAGGAGGATTGCAAAACGTCTTTGTAAAGCTTAGTAGTCTGAACTCTTAGACTCCCTTCCTAACTCCGTATAGCCAATAGAATAAAGTTAGAATTTATAAACTGAATGTTACGATCATCCCTCACTACGAAGCCATCTTTCCCATAGCCATGTGACTACAACTCAGGCAGGAGATTAGAAGAGCCATCCCAGAAAAACCAATCAGCAAAGAAAAAATACTTTAAGACACTGACATCAATGTTTCCCAATAAAACAGCCCAGTTTGTTAGGCATGGGCCTGTAGTTCAGGCCACTCAGGAGGCTGAGGTGGGAGGATTGCTTGAGCCCAGGAGCTCATGACCAATGAAAATCTGTCTCAAAAACAAAAACAAAAATCCCAAAACCCAAAAAACCCAGTTAGGGCACCCTACAGGGCACTCTCTAATACAATCAAAATTAACCAGTCCCTCCCACACACAGAGCTTCCCGTCAGTTTCTTGGTGTCATCCACTCTCAGATATGAGTAGAAAGCTAAGTATCAGGATCACCAGACGAGTAAGGAAAGCGTTTCTTCTGAAAGACAGAGACCAAAACAATAAACGGGGAGAAAAAGCAACTTGGTGGAAACAGAGACCATACTGAAGAAAAAACATCAAAAATTATCATAATTACCTTCAGAAAAGCCATACTGAATTTGTGAAATGAAAATAATATTCTAAATAAATAAATACGTAAATACATAAATAAAAAGGAGGGGGACAATCACAGAATTAAAAAAAGGCTCTTATAAATTAAAATATGTAAGCAAAAATGAATAAAACTCAGTAAAAGAGTTGGGAGACAGGTTGGTGAGCTCTTCCCAAAGGTAGAACAAAAAAATTATAAATAATAGAATACAAAATATAAAATAAAGTCAGATAACATAGATAAGGTTGGAATCCCCAGCAGTCTGGGAGGCTGAGGCAGGAGGTCCACTTGAGCCCACAAGTTCAAGACCAGCCTGGGAAATAGCAAGACCCTGACTCTGCACACACAAAAAGGCCATTATACATACACACGTAGATAGGGAAAAGGGGAAATTATAGCTAAATGTACTTTTATTCACAAAATACAGAGTGGCCATAAAGTAAAATTGCATACGAACTTCATGGCCACGCTATATTTCTCTACATGTTGACATATAAATATAAAATATATTAAACACAAATTTATTAATTTTTCCTATTTATGGAGACCTTTAGGATACCTATATTATGTTGCAAATAATATAAATAATATGTGAATACATCCCTCTTGGAAAAAAGTAGGTCATTCCAATAAGTAGGCCCTCTCTAGAGGTAATCACCATTATTGTAAGAAGATAAATATACCCTAAAGATCCAGAAAACACACACCAAGCTGGGAGCCCCTCAGAGGGTGAGCCCAGAACCTGATGACCAGAGTTACAGGAAGCCTCTCTGTCCTCTAGGGGATTCTAACACGAAGACAACCCCCCCTCACCCAGGGCTCTTGGCTTGGTGCATTGGGCTGATATTCTGGCAGGGGCAAATCTAGGTTTTGCCCTCTGTAAGTAAAAGAACACAAAGTTATAAGCACTAACTGTCCATGGCCACTCTAGCATCACTTAAAATGGGGTAAATGGTGACAGAAGTTAGAGTGAAAAAAGATAATGGTCTTAAATAACTGTGGTTAAAATGCTACTTCTATCAACTTTATAAGAATATACCACTATGTTAACACATTGGGAGGGGCTCAAAGTGAGGTTCCCCTGAAATTCAAGCTCTCTTAACTTCAAGTAAGCCCTTGTCCTCAAGGGTAGAAGGCCATCTTCAACAGTATGTGGTACAAGATTAAGTCACGGAGAAAATGAAAACAGTACCCCGGTGGAATATTTTGCTAGTATATTTGATATTTAAGGTAAATTTCAAGTAAAAAAAAAAAGCTCTAAAATGCAACTTAAGTCTGTGTGGAGTTTTTCTTTAAAGTTTCTTACCATTTCTAAGTTATCTGTAGCAATGGGATCGAGAATGTTCTGAGGAGAAAAATAAGAAATTAATTCATGATAGGTTTGATGTATGTTCTCCTCTCCCCCATTCATCTTCTGAGATTCTTTTCCTTCCCCCCAGTTATTTTTGTGAGAAATGCATTCAGGCAGAAGGCATCAAGGGGCAATATTTGTGTGGTCTTCTGGCCTATGGGACTTTAACACATGATCCCTATTCTCCAGATCTTTTTTTTTTTTTTTTTTTTTGTAGTTACAGATTATTAATTCATCGCCCTATGTAGAGTGATATGGCATCACAGCTCACAGCAACCTCCAACTCCTGGGCTTAGGCGATTCTCTTGCCTCAGCCTCCCAAGTAGTTGGGACTACAGGCACCCGCCACAACACCCGGCTAACCTATTTTCCAGATCTTAAAAAGTAATTGGAGAAACAAGAAATAGTTAATGATAACAAGAGGAAATATAAATGAACAGAAGTGAGATAAGTTTGGACATCATCACAAAAACTAAGTTGAAGCAAATATTTCTGACTGGAAAAATGTATCAGGGATGTTGAGAATTATATATCTTTTCTTTTCTCTTTTTTTTTTTCTGCCAGTATGATGGATTGAGAATTATACCTAATTAACTCTAAATTCATAGTAAAAGAACTATCACTCTAAATGGCATCAGCTGGTCACTTCTTACCATATGACAAAGGAGTAAACTGTGGTGAGAAACCACTGCTTCTCAAGGTGATTTTCTCATTTACATAACAAATTAGTCCATCAAAAAATGTGTCTTTTGGGTACTTAGTATGATACTACGGGATTGGTTGATAGACAGAAGGCATGGTCTTAACAATTGAGAAATGAGCTGGGCTTTGTGGCAGGCGCCTGTAGTCCCAGCTACTCGGGAGGCTGAGGCAAGAGAATCGCCTAAGTCCAGGAGTTGGAGGTTGCTGTGACCTGTGTGACAACATGGCACTCTACCGAGGGCAATAAAGTGAGACTCTGCCTCTACAAAAAAAAAAAACAAAAAACAAAACTACCAACTATAAAAACCAACAATTCAGAAATTTATTATCTATTGAAAAGAAAAGAACTTTCATGCATAAGAAGATAACTAAATACCAAGAAAATATGTGACAAGTGTCAAGACAAGAGGTATAAACAGGCGGTGCCTGTGGCTCAAAGGGGTGGGGCGCCGGCCCCATATGCCAGAGGTGGTGGGTTCAAACCCAGCCCTGGCCAAAAAAAACTGCAAAAAAAGAGTCATAAACAATAACGTCTGTAAGAATTTAGGGGGGAGTCTCTGGGCTGGCAAATTACCCAGAGACTGAGGACTGCACCCCATTGTTTGGGTGGGGAGAAATAGGGAAAGGCCACTCAGCTCAGCAGTGAATGTCACAGTTTTTGATACAGGAGACCAAAACTGAGACTCCATAAGGTCTCCTGTATCAAAATCTATCACTAATTATTGATAACATTATTAATAATAATAATCAATAATCGCTGATTCTTTAGCACCTAATACAATGTGTTTTAAAGGGGTGCTCAATTAATATTAGTTAGTAGTAGTTACAAAAAGAAAAATAATAAGCACACATTGTATAAACAAGCAAATCAAGTCTTAATATTTACTGAGCAACTATATTTTAAAAACATAGCACAAGGCTCAGGAATCATATATAAAGTAAAATGCTGCCCGGGTGCAGTGAGTCATGCTTGTAATCCCAGCACTCTGAGAGGCTAAGACAGATAGATTGCTTGAGCTCAGAAATTCAAGATCAGCTTGAGCAAGAGCAGCTTGACTCCATCTCTTAGAAAAAAAAAGATCTATCTATCTCTGGGTATTGTGGCTGGTAACTATCACCCCAGCTCCTTGGAGGCTGAGACAAGAGGATGCTTGAGCCCAAGAGTTTGAGGTTGTTGTGAGCTATGATACCATAGCACTCTACCCAGGGTGACAAAGTGAGACTATCTCAAAAACAAAAGAACTCAAAAAACTAAAATGGTAGGGTAACTGCCTTCTAAGGATAATACAAAAGAATTTATGTATTTCTGTATATTGAGAACAACCTATTTACCTGTTTACACCACAGTCTGGGAAATTTAGTGGAATTCAAGGCATGAAAAGCTTATTTTAGGGACTGGCATGGTGGGTCATGCCTGTAATCTCAGCCCTCTGGGAGGCAGAGGTAGGAGAATCACTTGAACTCAGGAGTTCAAGACCAGCCTGAGCAAGAGCAAGATGTCATCTCTACTACAAATAGAAAAATTAGCCAGGCATGGTGACTCATGCCTGTAATACCAGCTACTCAGGAGGCTGAGGCAGGAAGACTGCTTGAGTCCAGCAGTTCGAGAGCAGCCTGAGCAAGAGTGAGACCCCCATCTGTTCTAAAAATAGAAAAACTAGCTGGGTGTGGTGGTGGGGCCTGTAGTCTCAGCTACTTGGGACACTGAGACAGGAGGATCACTTGAGCCTAAGAGTTTGAAGTTGCTGTGATCTATAACACCACAGCACTCTACCCAGGGCGACAGAGTGAGACTGTCTCTCAAAAAAAAAAAGAGTATTTTGGCCAGGAGGAGAAAAATTTACCTGTGAATCAATAGTCAGAACAAAAGACCCTGCTTCCAGAAATGATCTCAGTGGAGAGGCACTTCTCAGACAAGAGCGATACAGAGATTCCCACTACTGCCTACACGGCTACTTTTTAATATTTGATTTTAATCAAAGAAAAATTGATTTGGGCGACTTGGGCCAATGTTCTTATTGGCTTCTCTAACAGTCCAGAGCCCTCATTTTGCTTGAAATTCCAAGAAGGATTCAGACTAGATGTGGGTCAAGGGAGAAATCTATCAGTTAAAAGTAGACATGTTTCCTACCGGTTGTTTGCCTTTTTTCTTTGAATTTAAAGTGAGTTGGGGGTGTTCCAATTCCTTGAGCCAAGCCTCCTTGGGCAATTTATACACATCCAGCCAAACATCTCCAGCTCCTGCATTGGGAAACCAGAGAACCATTGAGCAAGTACAAGTAGGCCACAGGCTTCTTCAAAGGAGCAGCCTGTCTTCTTGGGACTGCTGGCACGGAGGTGGGGCATCTTTTAGCAGACTCTCACAGAACAGCAACTTCAACAAATAGAAGGAAATGTAGTCCTCACTCCCCCAATAACTTTCCCATGGACAGTTACCTCTCAAGCCACCACCACCTAAGGGAAAATGGGCTTCTTACACAGACGGCACTGACGTGGCAGCTTCAACCAAGCTGCCCGCTCTGCCCAGTCCCTGCAAATGATAAACTCCACTGACATTTTGCTTTGGACTGTACCTGTCTGGGAGGAAGGCAGCATAAATAGAATTAGTAAGTGAGAGGAATTGATCTAAGAAAGAGAATTGGGAAAGATGCCCTAAAATAATTCTTCTGACCTATATTTGAGGAGATGACAACTTATGGGGTGGCTGTGGGACTTGATCTTATCATAGAAACATTCTTAGCTTCTGTACAGATTACTTGGCAACCTGGGAAAGGTTTCTCTCCCATGGTATAGGATCCTGGCTAAATATTTCTTCACAAAAGTAATCATTCAGACACCTTAATTTTAGACTTTTGGCTTCCAGAACTGTGAAAAAATAAATATCTTTTATTTTAAGCCATCCAGTTTGAGGCTATGTTATGGCAGCCAGAGAACACTACTATAGATGGTAAAAAGGTTCCCTCAAATAGAAAAGCATTATAAAATATGTATCTTGGCTTGGCACCCATAGCTCAGTGGTTAGGGTGCCGGCCACATACATTGGGGATGGCGGGTTTGAACCTGGCCCAGGCCTGCTAAACAACAATGACAATTGCAACAAAAAAATAGCCAGGCATTGTGGTGGGTGCCTGTAGTCTCAACTACTTGGGAGGCTGAGGCAAGAGAATGGCTTATGCCCAAGAGTTTGAGGTTGCTGTGAGCTGTGACACCACAGCACTCTACTGAGGGTGACACAGTGAGACTCTGTCTCCAAAAAAAAATAAAAAATACTTATCTCTCTCTAGCCCCTAACATCTGAGGGGCCTTGGGGAAAAGCATAAAATAGAGGCCTAAATACCATATATATAAATATTTAACAGTCAGAAATCAAGATAACGAATATGTGAATACAATATGTTCTATCCACAGTGATAACTGCAGCAGGCAAGATCAGTGATGTGCTAAGATAGGTGGGTAAAAACTTAGAGGAGAAACCGGACACTTGCATCATCTCAAAGTGTCTCCTCAAAATGTTAATTACTATAGTGGTTTTGTTTGCTTTTATTTCAAAATATTAAGGGGTTGCAAAAGTTTTTGTCATCTAGATACTTTGTATAATGTTTAAGTAAGGTTTTTTTGTGTGCCTGTGTTTAGAATAGTGTTCACTGTACCCAGGAGGTACACTGGACTCCCCCATCCTATCTTTCCCTCTTCTTGGTTTCCAATATCCTTTATATCACTTTGTGTCCGCATGTACTATTGTTTAGTTCTCACATATCAGTGAGCATATTTGGTGTTTAGTTTTCTGTTCCTGAGATACTCCACTTAGGATAATGGTCTCCAGTTCCATCCAGGTTGCTGTAAACAACATTATTTCATCCCTTTTTATGGCTCAGCAGTGCTCCATGGTGTATTGTGGTGATTTTTGGACACATGGTTAAATCATCTCCCCTTGAGTGTGGTTGGATTAATGACTTGCTCCTTACAGAGTATGGAAAGGGAAAAATGGCAGCTCTACAGAGAAGAAGCTGGGAGATAGCACTTTCACTAAGCCACCAAGGCCAGCAGTGGTGAGTCATACCCCTTGATACAAAGCACTCAGGAGAACACTTCACCTCTTCAAATCCCTAACCCCTGTTGGATCATGAGAAAAATATCAGACAAACTGAAATTGAGAAATATTCTACAAATTACCTGACTGGTACTCTTTAGAAGAGTGAAGGCCATGAAAAACAAGGAAAGACCAAGAAACTGTCACAGATAGGAGCAAACTAACAGGAAAACAATGACTAAATACAATATGCTATTCTTGGTTGAACTGTGGAACAAAAAAACTGATTAGTGGAAAAAACAGTAAAATCTGCAAAAAACTTTGTAGTGATTAGTTAATTACATTGTGCCCATGTTATTTGCTTACTTTTGACAAATGTAGATGATCATGTGGAATATTGGTATTTGGAAAGCTGGGTGAAGGGTATAGGATAGAGAAACTCTGTAACATCTCTGCAACTCTTCTGCAAATCTAAAACAATTCTAAATAAAAAGTTTGAAGGGAGAAAAGTACTCATCTGAAAGAAACTGAAACTCGGAACCATGTTAACAGTCTTTGGTTAGTCTTGCCTTGCAGGAGGAAAGCTGCAAAGTCCCCTCCTTGAGAGATCTCCATCTTTGTACAGGCGGTTTGCTTGTTGGCATCCTCCTGAAAACAAAAGAGATGCTGATAGTCAGTTCAGCCTGGTGACCCAGAAGAATATAGTTCAGGGCTTTCTGCAGCTCATACCCAGAACAGATGTCCTTTTAAAGCTTTGAACATGAAAAAATGCCTCAAACTGCTTCCCACTTTCATTTTTTTTTTGTACAGAAATTGGACAGCATAGTATGTAAGGAGGTGGGACTCACTTTTCTGAATGTTTTTGGACTTACATTTGATAAATACTACTGGTGACTTGTGACATACTCTTGGGTCTTGCGGTTGGGTTTGCTAACCCTATAACCTATGTTGGTATCCATTCCCTCCACCGAATTGAAATACATTCTATATGACACTGAACACTCTGGAGGTTGCTGGACAAAAGGCTCTAGCTACCATAATGGAAATTAAATGTAGCCCTAGGGTTAAATCTGCTCAAATTGTGTGCAAGGTGAGAGAGGCTCAATGGGTGTGGTTATGCTGTATCTTTTTTTTTGTTTTTTTTGTGGTTTTTGGCTGGGGCTGGGTATGACAGCCACCTCTGGCATATGGGGCCAGCACCCTACTCCTTTAAGCCATAGGTGCCGCCTATTATGCTGTATCTTTGAAGATCTGGAAGATTACTAGCAAAATAAGGTTTCCAGACCAGTTAAACTGGTAAGTCCCCTAATTTATGTAATGAGAACTAGTTACAATTTTTAAAATTTTATATATTTTAATACCAAATTGTTATGGAAATTTTAAATCATACAAAAAGGGAGGAAATAGAACAACCTGGTATATTCATGACTCAGCTTCGACAATTATCAATATATGACAAACGTTGTTTTATTACCTTCCAAACTCATTCATATTTTTATTTAATTAAGCCTACAATATTAATAATTCCTAAGTATCATTTAATTTCCAATGTGTTTTTTAATTTGTTCAATTGTCTCATAAAAGTCACAAATATCTTTTCACAGTTGGTTTGTTCAAATCAGGATCCAAATGAAGCCCATGGATTGTATTTAGTTAATGTATCTCTTTTTTTTTAATAATTTTATTAAATCATAATTGTGTACATTGGTGCAATCATAGGGCAGAATGTGCTTCATATACAATCAGAAACATTTTGATCGTACTGTGAGAGATAGCCCTCATAGCATTTTCTTAATCACTATA
>CAUYRH010097435.1:0-10117 GCA_963574655.1 Perodicticus potto
TCACAGCTCACAGCAACCTCCAATTCCTGGGCTCAAGCGAGTCTCCTGCCTCCGCTTCCCAAGTAGCTGGGACTACAGGCGCCCACCACAACGCCCGGCCATTTTTTGGTTGCAGCCGTCATTGTTGTTTGGCGGGCCCGGAATGGATTCGAACCCGCCAGCTCAGGTGTACGTGGCTGGCGCCTTAGCCCGTTGAGCCACAGGCGCCGAGCCAAGTATTATGTATATTTATGTCTCAACATAGAACTGACAAGTCTCTTCCTTGGAAGTAGGACTGTGTTACCCATCTTGGTGCTTCTGCAAGCCTCTCACAATACTTTACTTGTGCCAGGTAATTAAAAGTGATTTTGTCCAACAGTGGTGTGAATATATAGGTCATGGACTCTCAGGGCTGGAGACCCTCCTCACCTTTTGGGAGAGGGAAAACAATTTGCCCAAGGTCATTTGGCTACTTAAAGGTCAAGTTGAGGCTACAGGTTAAGTCTCCTGATTCCAGATTCAAGTAAGCCTTAGATGCTCTGCTCTGGGGGACTACATACTAATTTTGGGACCAATCAGCTGGGCAATAACTAAGAGGGGGTAAATGATAAGGAAGGGTTTAGATTGGCTATGTAATCTAAGAGGGGAAAAGGAAAGAAAGACAAGAACATATGTGGTTTCCAAGCAAATCATTACCACAAAAGCCCAAGGCAAAGGAAAAGGTCAGCCCATTTTCCCTTCCATACTACCCCTCATTGCATGTATCCCTTCTCTCCTTCCTTGATATTCATCTTAATTTCGCTTCACCTAATAAAATTGTTGTAGGGCACAGAATCAATTAGACTTTAGTGGGCTACCATAAGAAGTTTGAATTTTGTTCTAGAGAAATGGTAAGCCATTAAAAAAATTTAAGTAGGGTCGTGATAGGTTCCTACTTATTTAAGAAATAAACAACAACAACAACAACAACAACAACAACAACAACAACAAAACCCAAAACCAAAATCAATACTGGTTGCTATAAGGAAAACAGACTGGAGAGGGGCAAAAGTGGAAGCCTGAAGACAAGGAGGAAATTGTATTAGTCCAGGCAAGAGCTGATGGTGGCTTAAACTAGTTAGGGTAGGGACAGGGAATGGAGAGAAAGAAGATGAGCAGTACGTAATAAAGAGGGAGAATCAATAAAATTTGTTGATGGATTATATATGGTGTGTGAGAAGAGGGGAGGAATACAGTATGAGTCCCAGTTTTCTTTCTTTCTTTTTTTTTTAGAGACAGTCTCATTTTGTCACCCTCGGTAGCGTGCTGTGATGTCACAGCTCACAACAACCTCCAGTTCTTGGGCTTAGGAGATTCTCTTGCCTCAGCCTCCTGAGTAGCTGGGACCACAGGTGCCCGCCACAACGCCCGGCTAATTTTTTGTTGCAGTTTGGCCGGGGCTGGGTTCAAACTCACCACCCTAGGTATATGGGGCTGGCATCCTACTGTCACCCAGAGTCCCAGTTTTTAAGTTTAGCAACTGAGTGGCTAGTGTGCCATTTACAGACATAGACAAAATTAGAGAAAACCAGGTTGGGACTGATGGGAAGATGGGAAGCAACAGTTCTATTTTATTTTTTTATTTTATTTTGTTTTACAGTTTTTGGCCGGGGCTGGGTTTGAACGCGCCACCTCCGGCATATGTGGCCGGCGCCCTACTCACTGAGCCACAGGAGCCGCCCCAACAGTTCTATTTTAAACCTGTTAACTTTACAATTTATCTGAGACATTCAAATGGAGATATCGATCAGGCAATTGGCTAACAAGTATAGGAAATCTTACTAAATAAATCAGAGAAGAAATTTGTGATGGAGATGCAAATTGGGCAGTCATCAAAACAAAGTTTCTGATGTTATAGTAGTAAATGAGATTTCCAAGGAAAAAGAGGAGAAAGTGAAGGGAAAAGGTCCAGGTTCAAGTCCTAAGAAATACTCTATCTTCCTCATTGATGTCAAGAAGTGTCCAGTGAAAAATATGAGCAAGTGATCTTTACAGAGAATATCTGGAAAAAGTAAGGTCTAAAAGAACATTGGTCTTCTCAAGGAGACCCCAAGGATACATCTGCAAGGTCCTCCCTGTGGTGACTCAGCTCTTAGGAATTTTATTTTTTTGCAGTTTTTGACCGGGCTGGGTTTGAACCTGCCACCTCTGGTATATGGGGCTGGCGCCCTACTCCTTGAGCCACAGGTGCCACCCCAGGAATTTTTTTTTTAATACTTTTATTTATTTACTTTTTGTTGTTGTTGTTGCAGTTTGGCCAGGGCTGGGTTCAAACCCACCACCCTCGGTACATGGCACCAGCACCCTACTCACTGAGCCACAGGCGTGGCCAGCTCTTAGGAGTTTGTAGAAACTTAACTTCCTGGAACCTGGAAACTAATGTTTGCTTCCGCTTGCCTAAAAGCCCACAGTTCTGTAACAGAACCCGGAGCCAGCTTTTCCAGCTTGATTCAAACTGACCAATGAGAAAGATACCCATGGGCTGGAACCTTTTTCTTTTTTTTTTGAAACAGAGTCTCACTTTGTCACCCTTGGTAGAGTGCAGTAGTGTCATAGCTTACAGCAACCTCCACTTCCCGCTCAAGTAATCCTCTTGCCTCAGTTTTTATATTTTTAGTAGAGACAGGGTCTTACTTTTGCTCAAGCTAGTCTCGAACTGGTGAGCTCAAGAAGTCCACCTGCCTCGGCTAGGCCAAGCTGTAATTTTTTTTTTTGTAGAGATAGTCTTACTTTATCGCCCTTAGTAGAGTGCCATGGCGTCACACAGCTCATAGCAACCTCCAACTCCCGGGCTTAGGCGATTCTCTTGCCTCAGCCTCCCGAGTGGCTGGGACTCCAGGCGCCTGCCACAACGACCGGCTATTTTTCTGTGTTGCAGTTCGGCTGAGGCTGGGTTTGAACCCGCCACCCTCGGTATATGGGGCAGGCGCCCTACTGGATGAACCACAGGTGCATCCCCCAAGCTAAAACTTTTTGACTGGGGATAAAAAGGAGAAGATTGAGTCAGTCTGCGAATGTGGCCATTTTGAATTCTTTCGTGCTCTTGCTCTGCTGGCTGAAATAAAACCCTTCCTCTTTTGCAATTCTCCTGCCTCAGCCTCCTGAGTAGCTGGGACTACAGGCACCCACCACAAAACCCAGCTATTTTTAGAGATGAGGTCTCACTCTGGCTCAGGCTGGTCTCGAACCTTTGAGCTCAGGCAATCCATCTGCCTCCCAGGGTGCTAACATTACAGGCATTAGCCACTGTGCCTGGCTCCCCTTCCTCTTTTAAAAATGGTGTTTGGGTATTCGTTCTCTCCATTGGGCCTCATCTTCCTGAAATAACCTCTTTTTGATTCTGGTACTACCTAGTTACAGGCTTGTTTGCAGGTAGGGGAATATGTGGATGAGCTAAGCTTATTCAGTTTATTCATTCACTGGATGTCTTCTATGGGTCATGGGTCTGGGACTAAGGCAGGTGTCTGCTAGGCACATAAAAATGAAAGGACTATCAAGATTAAATATTCACCTATGCCCATAGCAATATAATGTGAGATAAATTCTAATGGAGATGAAAACAACCAACATCTACCCAGACCAGAATTGAAGCACAACTCACTTCAAATAGTGATAGGAGCTGAATGTTATAAGGGTGCTCTGACACCAGAGGCTTTTTGCCCTCTTTTCATTTATTTCTGTGTTGTTTTGCTTTTAAACAAATCTTGTGGTTCCTAGGACAAAGGTAAAATCGTGACAGGTTGGTAGGGGCCAAAAGGAAGCTTTTGGGTCTCTGACCACTGACAAAAGAGAACAACCTTCCCAACAATCCTTAATCAATCAGGTGTGGTGGGGGGTGGGGGTTAGAGGAAAAAGTGGAAGAAGAGAGTGGTTTATTGCAGTTCACAAAAAAAAAAGCAATAAAATACTTTGCCCTGAACTACATAAGGGTCATAATTGTATGGTGTATGATAAGCTATCATTTAACATGAGGAGGAAATTGAAGTTTCATTTCCTTGCTTTTGTGGCACCCTTGAATTGGGTTGATGATACCATTCGGTCAGCCAGCATGAGGCCTGCCTTACCAATTTTGTTTTGCAAAACAAAGCCAGTCACGGTCAAACTCAGTTGGTCAATTCCATAGATTAACATGAGAGGCCCTAGGAAAGCAAGGCAGCTGGGATAGCTCTGGCTGGAAAAACATGGGTTAATTCCAGGCCAGCTTGGCAGGGAGCTTCATGAAATCTTTTAGGATACTGGTACCCTCCCACTCCTCACACCTCTAAGAGCTTCCCACACTCTTCAGTGTCCTGGGGTTGACTCTAAATATCTCCAGAGTTGGGTGGTGCCTGTGGCTCAGTGGGCAGGGTGCTGGCCCCATATACTGAGAGTGGCGGGTTTGAACCCCGCCCAGCCAAACCACAACAAAAAAATAACGGAGAGTTGTGGCAGGCACCTGTAGTCCCAGCTACTTGGGAGGCTGAGGCAAGAGAATCACCTAAGCCCAGGAGTTGGAGGTTGCTGTGAGCTGTGGTGCCACTGCACTCTACAGAGGGCAATAAAGTGAGACTCTGTCTCTAAAATGAATAAATAAATAAATAATCTCCAGAGTTTGAAGGACAGAGCTAGGTAGAGGATATGGATGCATTTCTCCATTGTGTCCTGTAATCCTTAGCCTGCTCAATGGCTCAGGCCTCAGGATTGCTTTAGCTAGGAGTTCAATACCAGCCTGAGCAAGAGAGACCCCTCATTTCTACTAAAAAAATCAAAAAATTAGCCAGGGCACTGCAGAGGGCACTGGTAGTCCAGTTATTCCGGAGGCAAGGTGTGATAGAAAAAACTTGGCTGTAATCTGGCTCAGCGCCTGTAGCTCAAGTGGCTAAGGCACCAGCCACATACACCTGAGCTGGTGGGTTCGAATCCAGCCCAGGGTTGCCAAACAACAATGATGGCTGCAACCAAAAAATAGCCAGGCATTGTGGCGGGCGCCTGAAGTCCCTGCTACTTGGGAGGCGGAGGGAGGAGAATAGCTTGAACCCAGGAGTTGGAGGTTGCTGTGAGCTGTGATGCCACAGCACTCTACTCAGGACGACAGCTTGAGGCTCTGTCTCAAAAAAAAAAAGAAAAAAAAACCTTGGCTATAATCTATATCAGCACAGATGGGAACACAAAAAAAGACAAGAATATAAAATTTCTTTCAAATCCTGGACTCCAATAGGGATACCTACACAACCCACACAACCTAAAGAAAACAGTATGGATGAAAATATTGCTAAAGCATTACTGAACAGCCAGACATTGCTATTGCCTCTATGGCTAAGATATCAGAAAGAATTGTTGATTTTCTTAGTGGATGATCCAAACGCATTTTTAAATCCTTTTCATATATAAAAGTTGCTTTAAAAAAAAAAAACTGAAGTCACTTTTGAATACTATATCATAATCTGGAGCTCTTCACAGTTCATATTTAGCTGAATAAATTCTATTGTTTCGGCTCGGCACCTGTGGCTCAAGCGGCTAAGGTGCCAGCCACGACACCTGAGCTGGTGGGTTCGAATCTAGCCCGGGCCCACCAAACAACAATGACGACCGCAACCAAAAAATGGCCGGGTGTTGTGGTGGGCGCCTATAGTCCCAGCTACTTGGGAGGCAGAGGCAGGAGACTCGCTTGAGCCCAGGAATTGGAGGTTACTGTGAGCTGTCATGCCGCGGCATTCTACCCAGGGTGACAGTTTGAGGCTCTGTCTCAAAAAAAAAAAAAAAAAAAAAAATTCTATTGTTTCTATTGTTCTGAATTCTGATATTTCTGGCAGAAAAAAAACAATTCTGTTGATAATAACTAAGGACTATCCAAAAGCCAAAAAAAAAAAAATATATATATATATATATATATAACCTGCAAATAAAGCTACCCAAATAATAATGGGGTTAATGTTCCAAAAGGAGTGTAGGGCTCGGTGTGGGACTCATGCCTGTAATCCTAGCACTTTGGGAGGCCAAGATGGGAAGATCTCTTGAGCTCAGGAGTTTGAGAACAGTCTGAGCAAGAGGGAGACTCTTTCTCTCCTAAAAATGGAAAAATAGCCGGGCGGATGTTGTGGCAGGCTCCTGTATTTCCAGCTACTTGGGAGGCTGAGGCAAAAGGAGCTCTTGAGCCCAAGAGTTTGAAATTGCTGTGAGCTATGATGGTGCCACGGCACTCTAACAGGCCAGCCCAGTGAGACTCTGTCTCAAAAAAATAAATTAATTAATGGCTTGGTGACTGTAGCACAGTGGTTATGGTGCCAGCCACATACACCAAGATTGGCGGGTTTGAAACTGGCCCGGTCCAGCTAAACAACAATGACAACTGCTCCAAAAAACAGCTGGGCATTGTGGCAGGTGCCTATAGTCCTGGCTACTTGGGAGGCTGAGGCAAGAGAAATTGCTTAAGCCCAAGAGTTTGAGGTTACTGTGAGCTGTGACACCACACTCTACCGAGGGTGACATAGTGAGACTCTGTCTCAAAAAAAAAAAAAAAAAAGAAAAATTAATTAGTTAGCTAAAGAAAGCAAGAAAATAAATTAGCAAAGCTTTTTAAAAGACAGATATACAAGCAAGAGCAAGTAGTGGTTAAGTATAAACAGGGCATTAATGTCTCTAACAATATGATGAATGAAACAAGATTTGTAGGGCGGTGCCTGTGGCTCAGTGGGCAGGGCGCCAGCCCCATATACCAAGGGTGGCGGGTTCAAACCCAGCCTCGGCCAAACTGCAACAAAAAAATACCCAGGCGTTGTGGTGGGTGCCTGTAGTCCCAGCTCCTTGGGAGGGAGAGGCAAGAGACTCACTTGAGCCCAGGAATTGGAGGTTGCTGTGAGCCATGGCACTCTATCCAGGGTGACAGCTTGAGACTCTGTCTCAAAAAAAAGAGAGAGAATTGCCTAGGCCCAAGAATTTGAGGTTGCTGTGAGCTGTGACACCATGGCCCTCTACCAAGGGTGACAAAGTAAAACTCAGTCTCTAAAAAAAGAAAAAAAAAGAGTTCGAGTTTGCTATGAGCTAAGATGCCAAGGCACTCTACCAAGGGTGATCAAGTAAGAATCTGTCACAAAAAATTTTTTTTTCTTTAAAACAAATACTAGAGGCTTGGCACCTGTAGCTAAGTGGTTAGGACGCTGACCACATACACTGAGGCAGGAGAGTTCCAACCCAGCCTGGGCTTACTAAACAACAATGACAACTGCAACAAAAAAATAGCCGGGGCTCGGCGCCTGTGGCTTAAGCGGCTAAGGTGCCAGCCACATACACCTGACCTGACAGGTTCGAATCCAGCCCAGGCCCGCCAAACAACAATGATGGCTGCACCTAAAAAATAGCCGGGCGTTGTGGCGGGCGCCTGTAGTCCCAGCTACTTGGGAGATGGAGGCAGGAGAATCACTTGAGCCCAGGAGTTGGAGGTTGCTGTGAGCTGTGATGCCACTGCACTCTACCGAGGGTGACATAGATTCTGTCTTAAAAAAAAAAAAAAAAAAAGAATTAGCCAGGGCTCGGCGCCTGTGGCTCAAAGGGCTAAGGCGCCAGCCACGTATACCTGAGCTGGCAGGTTCGAATCCAGCCCCGGCCCGCCAAACAACGACGGCTGCAACAAAAAAATGGCCGGGCGTTGTGGTGGGTGCCTGTAGTCCCAGCTACTTGGGAGGTGGAGGCAAGAGACTCACTTGAGCCCAGGAATTGGAGGTTGCTGTGAGCTGTGATGTCACAGCACTCTATCCAGGGTGACAACTTGAAGATCTGTCTCAAAAAAAAAAAAGAATTAGCCAGGTGTGATGGCATATGCTTGTAGTCCCAGCTAGTTGGAAGGCTGAGCGAAGAAGCTTGCTTAAGTTAATTTTGAAGTTGCAGTCAGCTATGATGACACCATTGTACTCTAGCCTAGACTACAGACTAAGACATTGTCTCAAGAAAAAACAAAAAAAAAAAACATGGCAATGCCTGTGGCTCAAAGGAGTAGGGCGCCAGCCCCATATGCTGGAGGTGGCGGGTGCAAACCCAACCCCAGCCAAAAACTGCAAAAAAAATCCACACACACACACAAAAACAAAAAGAGAGAGAGAAAGACAGAAAGAAAAAGAAAGAGGGGAAAGGGCTGAGGAAGGGGGAAAGGTAAGCTCTCACCTATTGGACACAATGTAGGGTATATGGCACACTCCCTGAATGAAGGACTCAACGATGACTGGAACGTACCTCAGAAACATGATGTAACCTAATCATTTGTACCTTCATATTTTTTTTTCTTTTTTTTGAGACAGAGCCTCAAGCTGTCACCCTGGAGAGAGTGCCATGGCATCACAGCTCACAGCAACCTCCAACTCCTGGGCTTGAGCGAGTCTCCTGCCTCCGCCTCCCAAGTAGCTGGGACTACAGGTACCCGCCACAATGCCTGGCCACTTTTTGGTTGCAGCCGTCATTGTTGTTTGGCGGGCCCGGGCTGGATTCGAACCTGTCAGCTCAGGTATATGTGGCCTGCACCTTAGCCGCTTGAGCCACAGGCGACGAGCCTTTTTGTTTTTTTAGAGACAGAGTCTCATTTTGTCACCTTCAGTAGAGTGCCGTGGCATCACAGCTCAGAGCAACCTCCAGCTCCTGGGTTCAGGTGATTCTCTTGCCTCAGCCTCCCAAGAAGCTTGGACTACAGGCGCCCACTAAAACGCCCGGCTATTTTTTTGTTGCAATTCAGCCATGGCCGGGTTTGAACCCGCCACCCTCAGTTATGGGGCCGGCGCCCTACTCACTGAGCCACAGGTGCCGTCCTGTACCTTCATATTAGCTGAAATAAAAAATATATATCTCCAAGGTGAAAAAAAAAGGAAAAAAATCAAATACAAGAGGAAAATATCATTAGCTAACATTGATATGTGTACTTTGTGCCAGTAGGCACTGTTAATTACTTTTACATGCAAATTTTCACATTTACTTTTATTTATTTATCTATATTTGTGAGACAGAGTCTCACTTTGTTGCCCCTGGTAGAGTGCCTTGGTATCACAGCTCACAGCAACCTCAGACTCTTGGGCTCAAGTGATTCTCTTGTCTCGGCCTCCCAAGTAGCTGGGACTACAGGTGCCTGCCTCAATATCTGGCTATTTTTAGAGATGAGGTCTCACTTTGGCTCAGGTTGGTCTCCAACTTAGGCAATCTACCCACCTCAGTCTCCCAGAGTGCTAGGATTACAGGTATGAGCCACTGAGCCCGGCCTACTATTATCACATTTAGTCCTTACAGCAGCCTTGTGAGATGGGAACTATCATTATCCCATTGCAAAGATGAGGAAACTCAAACTGAGCAAAACTAAACAACTTTTTCAAAGTTCACAGAGTTAGGAAATCAGGGAGTTATGATAAAATCTGCTTTACTTCCTCCAAGACCAAATGCCAAACCATTTTATAATGTACTGCTTAGTACATTATGTCAATGGAGTATATTATTAACTGCCAGATAAATCATAATTTAAGTATGAGTAGTTCACAGGCACAAAAGGTAAGTATGTATTAGAGCAAAACTATAGAAAATTATCTTGTAGGCTAGAAATTGTATACACAGAAAAGAGGTGGTCTTCTGGTGGTTGTGATATGGGGAGAGTAAGAGCAAAAGAAGAGACCAGCTTCAGCAAATATAGACAGGAATGAGCAAGGTGAGCAAACAGACCTCTCTAGCTACGGCAGAATCCACAACAGCAGGTTTGGGGAGATAATTTTATTTATTTATTTATCTTTTAGAATTTTTATTTATTTTTTTGTTGTTGTTGCAGTTTGGCTAGGGACGGGTTCGAACCCACCACCCTCAGTTTATTGGGCCAGCACCCTACCCACTGAGCCTCAGGCGCCACTGGAGATAATTTCGTTTTATTTATTTTTTTATTTTTTTTTTTTTTGAGACAGAGCCTCAAGCTGTCACCCTGGATAGAGTGCTGTGCCATCACAGCTCACAGCAACCTCCCATTCCTGGGCTCAAGCGAGTCTCTTGCCTCCGCCTCCCAAGTAGCTGGGACTACAGGCGCCCACCACAACGCCCGGCCATTTTTTGGTTGTAGCCATCATTATTGTTTGATGGGTCCGGGCTGGATTCGAACCCACCAGCT
>CAUYRH010097436.1:0-13384 GCA_963574655.1 Perodicticus potto
TTGTTTTTGTCTTGACAGTAAGTCTTGACCTAAAAGCAGTGTGATTGACAGTACTTTGTTGTTTTGGCACATTATGTATGTTAGATATTCTGTAAAATAATAGAAAGTATTAAAAGGAGTTGGATTCTGTTTGGAAAGTGGTTTCCTTTCAGAGTTCTTCTGTTTCAAAGTAGAAAAAATAATAACACAAAGCAAATGGGACCCTTTGAAAAGAGTTCTCTTATAAATGGGTCATGGCATGCCCTTTATCAACTAAAATATTCTCTCTCTTTCTTGACTACGGCTGCTTTCCTACAACAACTGCAGAGTTGAACACATATAGAATATATAGGCTCTGGCCCTGTATGTCAGTCCTACTTAAGAACACTCTGGATAGCCCAAGAAAAGTTTAAATGTTGGGATCACTTAAATTGGGTTACACTCTTTTGTGGACTTTTCTGGAGTGGTAATATAATTAATGACAGTGGATTCCAAGATAGAGAAAAAACTTTGGTCTAGAGTGATGGCATTTCGTTTCATCTTTAGAGACCAATATTTTTTGGTTGTATATACAATTGTTTTATTGCACCTAGTTATCACAGTTCAGTTCTCAGATGATGCAGAAATATCTACTTCTTTCAAAGTGTAAATGAAAAATAACTAAAAAAAAGAATGCAATGCTAATAAATACAGTGCTTTATTTTTTAGTTTCCATCTTTCATGAGGATACAAATTGATACAAGGCAATTCTATTTTGCTTTTTCAAAGAACTTTTGTAGCAATATTTTACTAATGTGAATTTGATTTTTAGTTAAATCTGTTTTGACATCTACCACCACTTTTTATAAATACCCATATCAGTTAAGTAAAAATGTAATGATTAGTAAAAAAGATGGAATAAAATGGAAAATGTTAAGTAAAGATGTAATGATTAGTAAAAAAGCTTGTGTATTCTTTATAATTAATGTGGTATTAATTGCACAACAGTCAAATTCAAAGGTAATTTTTGGATACAGTTGATATTTCTCAAGTCTTAAAATGTATTTAATTATTTTACAGTGTAAATAAGCTTGAGGTGAGGGAGATTACCATCTTATTGGTGGGCAAAATCATAATTTTATTCACCCAGATATCTGTTAGCACTCTTTTCTCTAAGTAGTCCTCCATAAAATATGTGACTCTGTAAAATTATAGTAATCTAATTCTGGAAAGGCATTTTAAAAACTACAAGGACTAAGAATATGTCCAGTCTCAGCTGACCTCAGCATATTCAGATTTGCTAGGAACTAAATAAATTTGGATAGCAGAGGGTAGTTGTTTAAAGAATTTGAGTGTTGGGCAGCACGTGTGGCTCAAAGGAGTAGGGCGCCGGCCCCATAGGCCAGAGGTGGAGGGTTCAAACCCAGCCCTGGCCAAAAACTGCAAAAAAAAAAAAAAAAAAAGAATTTGAGTGTCTTTATTGAAATGATTGTGGAGGAGTGAAAAGTAAGTTTGTGTAATTCTATATAAGCAAGTAAGAAAGCTTTCACTTTTTAGCCAAACAACATGGTAAAAATGTAGCTCTGTTTAAAAGTACCCAGGTTAAGTTACTTTTAAAGATAGAAGTCAAAAGTAATACCACAAAGAAACAGATAAGGAGAGCCAAAAATCAATATGTATTGAAACAACTGTTTTATTGACAAAAATTGATAGAATCAACTCTTTTGGAACCCTGGAATTTAAACTTCCAGAAACCAGGAGCTTGCTTAATTAGAAAAAAGGAAATACTAAATTTCTGTAAGCATAGTAGCATTTGATTACCTGTCTGCTCTTCCACATTCTCTAGTCTCACAACAGCTGTGGATATAAGAGCTTGCTTTACTGGTACAGGTTGCTGGCTTTCCTGGTACAAGTAAGATAAGAAAATAATTTGAAATTAATAAAAACAAAAACACACAGTGTATGAAAATATGAATGCAGTAAAAGGGACATTGAGGAAATTAGGAACATATTATGGTGATAAAGTCTCAAATTAAAAAGAAATATGTATCATAAGGCTCTAGGAAAAGAATAGCTAACAGAAGAAAGAAAGATTAAAGCAGAATGATTGAAATAGAGACTAGGAAAGCAATAGAATCTTTGAAACCAAAAGTTGCTTCTTGGACAGTCATCAAACTTGTCAAACCTTAAACTATACTAGCAAAATCTGAAAGAAGATACCGGTGACTAAAATCAAATGAAAGAAGATACCTGTGACTAAAATTAACTGAAACTGCCCTACAACAAAAAGGATTGTTAATTCTTTTTAAGGAGATAACTATGAGTAATTTGTATGCCAACAAATTAGAGGCACAGATGCACTAGAGAAATTCTTAGATATATACAAAACCCAAACAAAGCCAGAAAAATAGAGAACCTGAACAAATATTTAGTAAGGAGACTTAATCAGTAATCAAAACTTTTCCTACAAAGGAAAGACTGAGACCAGATACCTTCAGTGATCATTTCTGCCAAACGTTTATGGAATTAACACAAATCCTTCAAATTTTTCAAAAAATGGAAAGAGGAAACACTTTCAGATTCATTCTCTGAAGCTACCATTACCCATGTATCAAAGACAGATGACACTACTAAGAAAGAAAACCTTTGTCCAGTATATTAATATATCAATAAATGGGTCTAATATAGATGCCAAACTATTTATAAAGTATACTAGTCTTCCTGAAGCACTTATTCGCTAGTGTTTGCACGTGTGACTCATCTGTGATGTGGCATGCTCCATGCTTTTCCCTTGGGATTGAAAAGTTAACTCTTTTCAGTGAAAGTTACAGCCGGAGTTGTGCACCTCACCATATCTAAATAATAATAAAACCTACTTTTACTTATTTATTTCAAAAAATTAAGGGGGTACAAGTGTCCTCTTTTTTTAAAAAAAAAAAAATAGATGAATTGTGTTAATGTTGAAGTCAGGCTTTTCAGTGTACTTGTCATGAGAACACCAGAATAGTGGACATTGTAACCAATAGGTAGATTTTTATCCCTTATCCCCCTCCTATTCTTTTTCCTTCTTAGTTTTCAATATCAATTATGTCATTTTATGACCATGTATATTCCTCATTAACTCCCTTTTTTAGGTGAGAATATTTGTTATGTATTTTCCATTTCTGAGACACTTCACTTAGGATAATGATCTTCAGTTCCATGCAAGTAGCTGTAAAAGGCATTATTTTTGTAGCTGAACATTGATTATTCCATGGTAATTTTCTTTATTTACTCATTTGTTAATGGGCACGTATGTTGTTTTCACATCTTTGCAATTGTGATATTAACTCATGTTTCTCTAATAATCAGTGATTTAGGGTGTTTTTTATTTGTTTTTTACCTAGTTGTCTATCTTCTTTTGAGAAATATTTGTTTATAACTTTTGCTCTTTCGATGGAGTTGCTTTTTCTTTGTTAATTTGTTTGAGTTCTTTGAATATTGTTAGCCATTGTCATAGTTTATGAATTATTTTCCATTCTGTAAGTTGTCTATTCTGTTTTTTCCTTTGCTATACGAAACTTTTTTACTCTAAGCCCCATTTATTTGTTCTGATTGTTCCTGTTATGTGTTGAGGTTGTATTCATAAATTTATTGCCTAGGCCAATTTCTAGAAGAGTTTTTCTTACATTTACTTCTAGAATTTTATGGTTTCACATCTTACATATTTATATATGATGAGAGGTAGAGATCCAGTTTCATTCTTCTGGATGTGGCTATCCAGCCTTGCCAGGACCTTTTGTTGTATAGGTCATCCTTTCTCAGTGTGTACTTTGTTGAAAATCAGTTGGTTATAGTTTGTGTGGCTTTCCTTCCAGAGTTTTTGCTCTACTGATCTATGTGTTTACCTTTATACTAGTTCCATATTGTTTTGTTTCCCATAGCATTGTAGTAGAATTTGAAGTCAAGTAATGTGATGCCCTGAGATTTGATCTTTTTGCTTAAGATTGCTTGGCTGGTTGGAGACTTTTTTACTTTTATTTGAAGTTTAGGATTTTTTTTTCCTAGATCTGTGAACAATGATGTTAGTATTTTGATGGGAATTGTATGAAATCTATAAATTATTTTGGGCACTGTGGTCATAACAGTGTTGATTCTTTTAATCCATAAGCATGAAATGTTTTTCCATTTCTTTGTGTCATCTGTGATTTCTCTCATATAAAGGCTGCATTAAAAAAAAAAAAACTCATAGTAACAGAAAATAGATTGGTTTTGCCAGGGGCTGTGGGAAAATGGAATAAAGAATGAGTACTTTAATTGCATAGAGCTTAATTTTGTGGTGATGAAAATATTTTGGAATTAGATACATGCAGTGTTTGTAAAATACTATGAATGTACTAAATACCACAGAGTTGTTTACTTTAAAATAGTTAAGCATTTTAAAACAGTCAAAATGTAAGTTGAGACAGTTCTAAGTTTATGTTTCTAGCAATCACAAAATACAATTATCTTTCATTTCTTTGGATAATGAAGCTCTCAGATAATCATATACTTTGGAAAAATAAAATTAAAAATATATACTCCCTTGACTACCTATCATTTTTCTCTCTTTTTTTTTTTTTTTGAGAAAAAGGAGTAAAAATGCAATAATTTTTATTCATGATATCGGGCAACCTTATACAGTCACCATTTTGTAAATATGTAGAACTTATTTAAAAATTTTATTTCTTGCATGGGCAATTAAGAACAGTTGGAATAAACAAGCATTAAAGTTATTCTCTAATATTTGGGAATAAGAAGCTTAAGCAAATAATTAATTGTAATTGCTGGCTTCTAGATAATTTGCTACTAATTACTTTAAAGAATGATACCATGTTTTTTTTTTAAGCAGCATTTTTCCTTAATAACAAAAGCTATATACATTATAGTAGCTAATTGGATAATGCTAGAACTAGAGATAAGTAATGCTATGTCTTCATAATTACCTTTTGTATTTGATAAATCAAGATTTCATGTGGCAATTGAAGACATTCAATAGAAGACTTTTTTTTTTTGAGACAGAGTCTCACTATGTTGCCCTTGGTAGAGTGCCTGGGTGTAACAGCTCAAGGCAACCTCAAATTCCTGGCCTAAGCAATTCTCTTGCTTTAGCCTCCTGCATAGCTGGGACTACAAGTGCCAGCCATAACACCTGGCTATTTTTTGTTGCAATTGTCATTGTTATTTTGCTGGACTGGGCCAAGTTTGAACCTGCCACCCCTGTGTATGTGACTGGTGCCATAACCACTGTGCTGTGGGCCCAAGCCAATAGAAGACATTTTAAAAACAGACCCCAAATCCACAATAATAATTTAAATGAGCATAAACCATAACAAACACTAGGAAATCATCGTTCTATTTTGAGTTTAAAATCTTCCTCGTTCTAATACTCATATGTCTAGCCCTTAACTATTGTAAATATTTGTAGTATTGAGATAATCAATTCATGAATAATACATTCTTATTTTAAATAATTCTTCTACTATCATGAATAAAAGCTTTCTAAGACAATCATTTAGGAAAAAGCTTTTTTGGTTCACATTCATGTTATGTATAGTGATGTTATCCTCAGATATCAAGGAAATAACCCAGGATTCACATAGCTTCAATCAAAATCTAATGTCATATTGTTGTGTTCTCCATGAATAGATAGTAAATAAAAAAGCAAAACATGACTTTGCTTCATATTTTGTCATATTTAATCTTGACATACTAAATTATTAAAAATTTGAAAATTAGCTTTGAGTGTCAATCTTTCATTTGAAATTTTTTTGTAGTTCAGAGAAAGGGTGGTTCAGGCTCAGTTATCTGTCTTATCCCACTTTCAAACCTCAATATAGGTGATAGAATGGTATCATGAATAGACATTTCTATCCCCTTCACCTGTATTCATTTCATGTTAATATTTTGCTTTGTATTTTTTGTTACTTCTGTATATTTAATACACCCACAGACCTGGCACATGAACACACATTTGTGAACCACTGGAAGCTGAAAATATACTTTACCCTTAAGTATATTAGCCTGCCTTATCTAAGAAAAGAGGAATATTTTTCTGCATAATTTCAATGACATTTCTATACCTAAAACATTGTTATTAACTCTACCATTATATAACATATAATCATTCTGTTTACCTTCTATTTTCCCTATTGGTGAATAAACAAGATAGTATAAGAAGGTTAAACATTGGGCACATGAAACTTGACAGACAATAAACTGTTTATTAGTCACATACAACTATAGAAGGAGGACAACCCATGTCATGGTCATGCAGGTTCATGTAAGGGTTGTACTTAGATGCAGAATGAACCAATAAGGGCTTAGAGTTAGACTTTGTCATGATAAATAGGTGGGGTGACCCCAGCCATGAGGTTTATCCTGTTAGTATTAGCATTTGGTGGTATGCAGATGATCTGGCTGATAAGGGGAACTATCAGTCAGGAAGCTTTTCATGCTTAGTAGGAGTAATACCTGGCAAGAACATAAATGAACAAATGAGCCCAGGTGACTCTTAAAGATGTCAAAGCGGTACTTTAAACTTACAATTTTTTTTTTTTTTTTTTTTTGTGGAGACAGAGTCTCATTCTATCACCCTCGGTAGAGTGCTGTGGAGTCACAGCTCACAGCAACCTCCACCTCTTAGGCTTGAGCGATTCTCTTGCCTCATCCTCCCAGGTAGCTGGGACTACAGGTGCCCACCACAGCACCCGGCTAATTATAGATGCAGTTTGGCTGGGGCCAGGTTTGAACCCGCAGCCCTCGGTATATGGGGCCGGCAACCTAGTCGCTGAGCCAAACTTACAATTTTATATAATAAAATGTCAAATTATATGCTGTGTACTCTTACTTCAAATTTGCCTACTTTGAGAGCCTTCTAGTTCTTTCTCGCCCCCTTTCAAGTTTTCCTTTCTTTTCTTCCCTAAAATAAAGGCTAAAATAAAGTGATTCATTCTCTAAGATCAAGGGATCTGTGGGGAGGTATCTATATGCAGAGAAAGAAGGATATAGCCTGTGGGCCCCACTTTCACCCTGCAGGCACAGTGATCAAGGGTATCAAATTGTGGAGTGGGCTATTTTTACCACTGCATAACTCTGGACTGACTGGGGAGCTCCTTAAGAGTCTGTGGTGAAGCATTGCCCCAGAGAGTAAGTGCAAGAGGAATCTGATGGCTGTGGCTCACACAAACGTAAAGTGTCAAGTACATGGTGTCTGTTTTGTTTGGAAGTTGGCTTTTCAGCAATGCCCCTGCCAGGCAGGGGAGGGAGCAGGCATAGTGGATGCTACCCTGTGCCATGCTTTATGACCTAAGAGGTAAGTGCCCATGCTATGCAGCATGTACTCTGAATAGAAGAAGTGCCTTAGGTGCTTACAGGTACCATGTAGGAAGCCTTGTATGACTGCTTCAGTGGGATCTAAGTTACTGCTGGCGAGCAGCCCCACCTTGCCATCATGGTCCCTAGGCCAATGGAACTGACCCCTGTCTGTACAACTTGACATTTACAGTCTCTACTGCAGAAGAGCCTCTTGCCTGTGCAGCTCTGCCTCCAGAGTCTCTAGTTCAAAACTTTGAGTTTGTTCCATCTGTACTTGGAGCCCAAGAGCTCATGCCAGGCCTATGACTCCATCCCTAAGGTTCTAGTATTTTGTCTAAACTTCAAGACACACTCCTGAGTCTATAGTCCTGCTGCTGGGCCTTCAGAACAGGCCCAAAGACCAACACTTCTCCAGAGACCCCCACAGCCTTGAGCTGCCATTTCACCTGTAACCGGCTCAAGTACACTCACAGCATAGTCACCCATGACCAGACATTACTGAACTACCTTTCATGTTCATGGGGAGATCCTGGGCAGAGCAATCCCTGACAACGTCAGCTTATAGAATAGGTCTCACCTAGGACTCAGATTGAACTTTCAACAGTGATCTGGGGACAATTTCCCAATCCTGCATGAAGATTGGCTTGAATTGTGACAACTGCAAGGGAAAGGGAAAAAACAGAAAAGCTGTACTAGAAACTCAGTGCACCTGCTCCTCCCTCAAGATTTCAAAATAGGAGACAAAAGCACCATCTAGGGACCCTGTTTCTACTCATTAAGTAGAAGAGTTTCCAATAAAGGAGAGCTGATTCCCTGTAAATCTGTCAGCCTTAAGATGTGAGAAGAGAATTCACATGGTAAAAAACTATGGCAATATGGAATAATGCAACAGTTTTATTTATTTCGTTACTTATTTATTTTTGAGACAGAGCCTCAAGCTGTCACCCTAGATAGAGAGCAATGCACAGCCCATAGCAACCTCCAACTCCGGGGCTCAAGTGATTCTCTTGCCTCAGTCTCCCAAGTAACTAGGACCAAAGGTGCCCACCACAACACTCAGCTATTTTTTGGTTGCAGCTGTCATTGTTGTTTGGTAGGCCCGGGCTGGATTCGAACCCGCCAGCTCAAGTATATGTGGCTGGCATCGTAGCTACTTGAACCACAGGCATAGAGCCACAGTTTTTATTTATTTATTTTTTATTATTATTTTTTCTTTTTTTGCAGTTTTTGGATGGGCTGGGTTTGAACTCACCACCTCCAGCCTATGGGGTTGGTGTCCTACTCCTTTGAGCCACAGGCACTGCCCTGAAATGGTTTTATTTTTAATGATAAAACAGCCCCTCTGAGCTACCATAGGGGACCCAAAAAGAAATTATCAAAAGCCTGAATAGAATTTAAAATATAGATGGTAAATAAGACGAATGGAATTGAAGAGAAAATTGAAAGGAAAATCAAGTCAAAAAAGGAAGCATTTTCAGGAAGTTAATTAAAAAATGAAAAGTTGCTGATAAGCTAACCATTGCACAAAAAATATGTAACTTAAGGGAATGGAAACATCATATAAGGAATTTCAAAAAACAGCAGAAGGCTTCAACAACAGGCTAAATCAAAAAGAAGAAAGAAACCTCAAGGATTGAAGACAAGACTCTCAGGTAACATTCATTTAAAGAGGCAAAAAAGAATAAAAATGACTGCAACCACTTAGAGGAATATGAGATTATGAAAAACAAATTAATACATGAGTTATTAGAAGAGACAAAAATCGTGGCAAATTTATTCAAGGAAATTATTGCAGAAAACTTCTCTAGTATTGCCAGAATTTCATACCCCCAGAACACTGGAAAACACTGGAAAGATTCCTAGAAAATAGGACATTCCTATAACATTAATAAACCTAGCCAAAGATAAAATGAAAGGGAAAATTGTACACTAGCAAGATGAAAGCAACAACTAACCTAAAAGGGAAAATCTATCAGCTAGAAGGAATTGGGGCCCTATCATTAGTGTTCATAGACAGAACAGCCAGCCAGCCAGCCAAAATTCTTATATCTTGCAGAACTAAGTTTTATAAATGATGAAAAAATGAAAAGAATTTTTGCAGAGAAGCAAATACTGAGAGAATTTGTTATGACCAAATCTGCCGTAGAGGAAATACTCAGAATAGCATTATACATGCGTCAGCATAATAGATGCCCACCAAAATCATCAAAAAGCTAAAGGTCACAGCTTGAGTGAAACAATTCGCCAACAAACAACAGCAAAACTCCAAGCACTAAGGCACTACCCAATATGATGAACAGAACATCATTCCACATGTCAAATTTAACATTAATACTCTGAATTTTCCATTCAAAAGATACAGTGTCACTGAATGGAAGAAAACACACAACTGCTTTCTGTTGTCTCAAGAAAACACATCTAAACGACAAGAACTTAAACAGATTCAAGATGAAGGGATGCAAAAAAATCCACATAAAAAGAAACCAAAAAAAAAGCAAGTGTAGCAATTATATCAGAAAAGATTGACTTTAAATCAATAATGGATAAGAAAGACAAAGATGGTCATTATATAATGGTAAAGGAAACAGTTCAACAAGGTGATATAACAATCCTAAATATATGCACCTAACATAGGAAGTTCTGATTTATAAGAGACATTCTACTAAATATAAGAGATAAAAGTAGCATCTTAATTGCCAGGTACTTCAACACCCCACTGTCAGAGCTGCACAAATTATCAAAGGAAAATTAAAAAATCAATATACTTAAATAAGATTCTAGAAAAAATGAGTCTAACAAATATTTATGGAAATTTATGCTTAAAAATACTGTATAAACATTTTCATCAGCACATGGGACATTCTTTAAGATTGTTTATAACTTAGGCCATAAAACATTTCTCAACAAATTTAAATAAATTTAACATATTGTATCATCTTGGAACACAGTGGAATAAGACTGGAAATCAATTGCAAAAATTACACAAAGTCAAGAATTACACCACTTTGCAGTAAATGATTATTGGACCAATAATAAAATTTAAGTTGACTGTCAAAAGATTCCTTGAACTGAATTATAAAGAACACAAGCTATCTCTTAGGTTAAAATAGTATAGCAGAAAATGTACATGGAGCTGCCTCCTAAGCAATATCTACTTAACAAATGTTAGCTGATGCTGAATCTGAACACCTCAGCCTCAGCAAAGGAGACCTGTCCTCTGGCCAGACATGGGATGAAGGGGATGTTTCTTTTCTACACAGAAACATCTTTTCTAGGCAAAAACACTCCCTCATTTGTTTTGTATTAGTGTCTACCATACCTTGACAGCAAGAAATCCTTCCCAAATTAGAACTTCTATTCTTGTTTCTGTAGTTTCAGGATCTCCCCTTTCTCTCAGTGGAGTAGAGTGCTGGCATCTGGCAGGGTTGTCTGTGTCAGAGACATAAACAGAAAGATGAATGCACAAAGGGTCATAAATCACTGTCTCAACTAAAAGAGAACAACTTATATGCAAATTTGACTGTTCTGTCAAGAAAAAGAACTGGTCCACCAAGGAAAGTATGTGAAGTCCAGGAAACCGCCAGCTCTGAACACCTGGAAGGTGTACTTAATTAGGTATTTCACTCATCTATTGATCTCCATGGACACTTAATAATGAACTTGCCCCAATACTGACCTGCTAGGAGGCAGCAGTGATCTGCCTAAGCCTCTTCCTTTGACTTGTTTCAAATAACTAAACGATCCTGTGTGAGTAATTATGAGTAACAAAATGTGAAAGGAACTGTTTTCCTCCCAGAAGGAGAATATGATATAAATTTTAACATAAAAGCTTTCTAATCGATAAGAAAAGTTAGGTGAAGACCATGCTAAAGTAAAAAGCATCTTATCTAATTCCAATTAAAGTTCACATCCTACTGATATTTATTTATTTATTTTCATTTTCATTTTTTGAGACAGTCTCACTTTGTCACCCCCACTAGAAATACTAGGTGTCACAGCTCACAGCAACCTCAAACTCTTGAGCTTAAGTGATTCTCTTGCCTCAGCCTCCCAAGTAGGTGGAAGGAGCTACAGGAGCTCGCTACAGCGCACAGCTGTTTTTTTTTTGGAGACAATGTCTTGCTCTGCCTCAGGCTAGTCTAGAACCTGTGAATTCAGGCGATCTGCCAACCTCCGCCTCCCACAGTGCTGGGATGACAGACCTGAGCCACCATGCTCGGCCCGCCCTTTATTTTTGAGACAGAGTCTCTCTCTATTACCCAGGCTAGAGTGTTGTGGCAACAACCTCAAACTCCTGGGCTCGGGCCCTCCTCCTCCTTCGGGAACCCAAGTAGCTGACACTACAAGGTCACCTCATTTTTTGCATTCATATTATGGCTCCCTTAACTCAGTCTGAAGCCAAGAGATTATGATCAATATTAATGATCAATAGGAATTGATGGCAGTGGAAAACCCAACCCTGTTCCAGGGTTCAAGAGATCTAGGTTCCCATCCGACTGCCCAGAAACTAGTGAATGTCTGGTGGCCGCCGCGCGACCTTGCTGTTTCCTGGGTGCGGGGCTTTCTTCTCCCGAAAGCCCCTCTAGCAGAGCCGAGACCCTGGCCATTCGTGGCTCTCCCTTCTATGACCTGGCCGCTTGCCCAGCCGCAAGTCAAACCCACTCTTCTTCCCTGAAAATTTTCTAGATGGTAGGGACTATTTTTTTATAATGTAACCTTCCACTGGAGGACAAAAAAGATACCCAACGCCAGAGAGTGGCTATGGCCTTGGAAAGTGCTTCTGTTTGAGAAAGAGATCTTTCTTCCTAGAAAACCAACAATTGGGCCCCCAAGCCAAAGTTTTCATTCTTTGGCTAATAGTTTAAGGTGCATTATGATGATAAATATTTGAGATGGAGATTAAATTTTTTGATAGAAAAAAAGAAAAATTAAGGACTAATGTCAAAATATTGTAGATTAAATAAAACTTAAAACTTATGCAAAATGCTAGCATCTGATAATGGGTCCACCAAACTTGTTTTGGAATATCAATTTTCTTTGTTTGTAGTTTTTCATTTTTACTAGCGATATTATACTAAAAACACCTTATTTTCAAAATAAATTTTGGTCCCATCCTTTATTTGATGTAGATTATTTGCCATGTGAGCATTTTTTAATGGCTTTTCTTACACCTTTTTTAAAACAGAATAATGGGTTGTTTGAAAGCCAGTCAACCAAGCCAAGGATTTAAGAGAAAACTCCATGTATTGGGTTAATTCCTCTTAATCAAGGGCCTAAAGTAACTTGAGGTTCCTAGGAACTGTCAGAAAATGACATTCTTTAAATTCCACACATCACAAATGTTATCGATAACATAGCAGACTGGTATATTCCCCCCCATCCACCAGACACATATACACAGGGTTTTTTTCCCTTATAAAGTCAACCTAATTTCTCAAAGCAATCTAAGTGCATTTGAAAATATACAATTCCAATCAAAGCCTTAGTAAAATAACTAGCATCTCTAATTTTGTCCTGTTACGAAAGAAAAACTGACTCCTCTTGATTATGTAAGTAGCTATATTACCATAAAAATAGATTTATGAATAGTTTTTAAATTCTGAAGAAATGAAGACAGAAAAATGAATGTTTGAAAATTTTTACAAAACATACTTTACAAATACACTGTAAGATAAAAATAGCTCAAAAGAAAAAAAGTATTTTCTTACCTTCTGAAAAACAAGAAGTAAAAGAATTAGCAATGCTTTAAAAACAATGGTAAAGAAATTATTTCGGCCCATGCAATGAATTCTGTTTTACTTGAGATTGGGTTATCAGTACTCATGAACGTTCAGTTAGTTCCAATTTAATAGTGAATACAAAATGATGTTGTTCAGTTCCACTAAGATTGACATAAAAGGTGTTACCTTTTTTTTATGGCTGAGTGAATCTCTATAGTATGTATATACCACATTTTAATAATGTACACAAGGATCGGTGGACATTTGGGTTGATTCCACATGTATGTGAGTTGTGCAACAATAAACGACAGCAAGTGTATTTTTGATAAAATGATTTTTCCCCCCTTTAGGTAAATACACACTCTTAGGAT